>VDFB02023919.1:0-21645 GCA_007258455.2 Sequoia sempervirens | reverse complement strand
ACCAATTGGATTATGTGACCTTCGATTTGATGTCTTCATATTGACCTCTTTCCTCTAGTGATTTCTTCCTCTTTTTAATGATTATTAACTCATTGACGTATAGCTCGGAGGACTAGATTAACGGTGTTACAATAGGGCTATATACATCTAAGTCTATCTTCAACATTTTCTTCCTTGTTTGTCATTGACTTTCAACCTCAAATTGCTTAGTACTTGAAGCCACATGAAGAATTGAGTTTACTTTTTCCTTTCTCTTATCTTGATTTTTCTCCTTTTGTTCTTGTTGGACTATGTTATTCTTGCAAGTTCTTATGCATTGTTGTCAATAAAATGACAACAAACTTTCCCTTCTTTGTTAGCTTCACTTTTCAAGTTTGTTTACACCTTCGAACCCCCTTCTAATATTTTTTATTTACATAGACACATCTCTCCATTGTGTTCGAGGGGTTATTTGTCACGACCCCTATTTTCAATAAATAATTTTTAATTTAATTTACTATTTTAATGATCGTTGACCAAACTTTGACTCATGTGCGTAACAGGAATATACTCTCGGTAGAGAGAGAGTATCATCAAGAAAGGGGTGTCTAGCTGACTGATAGTGACATATGGGGAAAGGAATCTATACACACAGGCACCTAGTTGGCATTATAGTTGCATAGATAAATTATGTCGATAAATTGCTTTCTCTTTGGTAGAAAAATAAATCACCTTTATGTTTTATAGTTTCCATTTTAATTAAATTGTTAGATATTAATATGCTTTTATTGGGACACTAACTATTACTATATGTCAGGTATGGAGGACCATACTCTTTGGAACGGGCCTAAGCACTCTAACGAGAATTTTTCAAAAAAATTGAGCCATTCTATGCATCCGATGGTGTTTCATGGAGCTCTTTTCCCTGGTAGGAGCTTGATTTCCAAGGGGTTTATTGATTCTACTTGTAGATCTCCCCATCGGCTTTCAAGAAGTTCCTCTTCTTCTAAAAATTGAGGGATTTTAAGATTGGGGGCTTTCTTTCTTCTCAGACGCGAGGATTTTCCAATAATGGGGGTTTTCATCCCATTCAAAACTCTTATCATTTTAATGGGAACTCCTTCCACCCCAAGAAAACACTCAGTCGGGCATTACAACAGCCTTTTGATATTTGTGGCTCAGATTTAGAGGCTTCTGCAGGCTCTCACGTAGTTTCCTCCCAATCCTGTGTTCATTCTGGGGATCCTAAAGTATCTAGAGCTCCCTTCATTCCAAAGGTTGATAATGTCCAATAGCTAGATACTGGTGCTCCTCCAGATACTTTCCCAAATAATATTGTTAGTAAGCATGGATATTGCTACAAGATTCTTTGGCTACAACTATTGAATTGGAAATGGAGTAGTTCTAAGACTTTGCTCTTAACAGAGTCACCTTGTCAGGAGACAAAAATTGTTGGATTTGTTGATTTCCATGGTTTGGAAGGTGGTGCTCAGGAGCCATCAACATTTCCAAATAATATCCCTTTGAAAGATTCTTCTCCTGCTACTTTCCCTAATAATGTGGATCTGGAGGTGAGGCCTTCAAATGAGCATCACTGGAAAATGTAGAAACAATATCATACTCCTTTTCATCAAGGTGTGAGGTATTTAAATAGGAAAATATGGCAAGAGAAGAAGCAAAATCCAAACCGATCCCATTCACAAGGTGTCACTCAACATCAACGGTCTAAGGAGGTTCCAATTGTAAAGGTTTCTAAGGCTCTTCTCAAAGATCAGTCACAGAACCTTCGAGAAACAACTCTAATTTGTAAGTTTTGGCAATATTCTCCTTCCATTTCTAAGCTAAAATATTTAATCTATCATGATTGGGAAGGGGAAAATCAAGTTTTTTATATAGATAGGGGAAATGGTTTATTTATTGTCTTCTTTTCTACTAAGCAAGCTAGAGATGCGATCTTTAGGGTTAAGTCTTGGGTGTATGGGGGTTTTGGTTTGAATGTCTAGCCCCGGGTGCCTAACTTTAACCCTAAAAAAGAGAAAAATAGATTCATTCCTTTCTGGTTACAAATGCATTCTTTACCCTTGGGGTATAGGGAGCCAGGCATTATTGAAATTCTAGCCAATCAGCTTGGCATTTTCCTAAACCATGATTTGGATTTCTTTAGAAAACCAGAGCTGCTAGTTAGAGTTTGTGTTTTGTTTGATATGGCAAAAGATCTGCCCAAAAGTATTATAATTTTATCTAACTCTGGAGTTCACATACAAGAGATTTTCTATGAAAATCATTCAAATTTTTGTAAGGAATGTCATATCTTGGGTCATCATACTTCTTCTTGTAAAGGGATAAAGGGCCAGGACGACAAGATTAAGAATGTAGATTTTGTTTCTACTTCTCAATTTCCAAACTTGTTACAGGATACAATCCACGAGTCTCACGAAGTTAGCTCTGCTAATGTAGATTTGATGGGGATTGTTTCAAATGGGAAGTATAAGGGTAAGGGAAAATTGGCTTGTTCCAATGTCACTTATTATATCCCTTCAAGTTTTGGTACATATTTGTTTTCACCGCATCACTTGGAACAAAGTTGTGTAGGGGAGAAAAGTCCTCTACTTCTAAAAGGTGAAAATGGATTTCACACAGATCTTGGAGTTATCCTTAAAGATCGACCAAGTGCTGGGTCGACTCTACCAAATCGGTCTTTACAAAGAAGTGATCAGTCTATCTTTTGTCAGAGGGTTACACATTCTGAGCATATGAGAAGTTCATTGAATAGAGTTAGAGCTCATAGAGTTTTTCTACCTATAAATACAAAAGGGATTTATGCAGATTTACAATATTTTGTAAAATCTAAAGTTCTGCATTTATATGTTCCTTTGGTTTATCATCTCTCAATCCAACAAGTTCATAGTATTTCTTCTACATTAATATGGGAAAGTTTTGCTTCAAGGCCTATTCCATTAAGTAGTTCATAAAATCAGTTAAATAAGATAAAATTAGAAGCAACGAGCACGCCTTGGGAGAAATATAAGTATGATAGTTCAAATTCTATGGACTTTCAGTCTTTTCTAAACATGGGTAATTTAGAGGGTCTTTCTGAGAATATTCTCACTATGGTAGGTTCTTCAATGAAATAGCTGAGGAGTCGGTAGCACCAAAAGCTGTATCAGACTTGGAAATCGAAGAAGCTAAATATTTTTTTGAGTTGTCAAGGGTAGAAGAGGATGATAGTCTGTCTAAATTGGTTACATCTTTAGCAAAAGATACAAAAGCTAGTATGGATCATGAAGAGGGAAGTAATGAGTTTGATTTTTCATAGAATTTTTCAATTAAATAGACTCATTCTTTGATTCCTTCTACTCAAAAGTCACTTGGTAAACATGGTAGAAAATCAAATTCAGTAAAGTTACAGGAGGAAATAACATCAGGTAGGCAATCAACTTTAGATGGGAGCATCAAAAAATGGTTGAGGGGAGCATCTACCTCTCCGAATATGGAATGAGGATTATATCTTGGAATGTTAGGGACATTAATGCCCCTAGAAAGCGAGCCCACATTAAACATCAAATTGATGTTTCTAGGGAAAATATTATTCTCTTACAAGAAACAAATTTATCTCAACAATCTTATAAAGCAGTAATTAGTAAATGGGGTGGATGGAAATTAGTTCAGTCAGTTGCATAAGGGGCTTCTGGGGGTATGCTCATTTTGTGGAAACCTCAAATTGTGTCAGTAGAAATTCTAAAAACTGAGCATCATTGGTAGTTACTGAAGGTGGTGCATTTTGATCTTCAGTTTTATCTTTTAAACATTTATGCACCTAATGCAACGGGTGGGAATAAGTTCCTATGGGATGATTTGTCTCAAGTTCTGGAGCAATTTGGGGTTGAGAAGGTGATAATAATGGGAGACTTCAATGCAATTCTATCCATGAAAGATAAAAAGGGTGGAATCATTCCTCCTCAAAAAATAGTTGAGGAATTTAGTTCTTTCATTCTTAACAATGCACTCGTAGATATACAACCAAGAAATGGGAATTACACCTGGACAAACAAACGTAAATATTTTCTACAAATTGTTATGTGGTTGGATAGGGCTTTGGTTTCCTCGAATTGGATCACTCAAAATATTATCTTAATGTCAAAATTTTTTCCTTGGATAGGCTTAGATCATTTTTCATTATCTCTTAGTATTGAAAGGAAAAAGGTGGCTTCAGTCTCAAAAGCATCTTTCAAATTTGAAAAGATGTGGTTTCACCATCCTCAGTTTATGGGTCTTTTAAGGAAATAGTGGTGTCAAGCTCCTTTAGTGGAGGGAAATTTTATGTTTAGATTTTGTTGCAAATTAAAATATGTAAAGGGAAGAATAAAGCATTGGAACGTTTCTATTTTCAAGAATATTTTTCAGCAAAAGGAAGAAGTATTCACAATTATCCCAAGTAAATTCAGAAATTATAGTACAAGGTCTAACCCCACAATCATATGATCTTCAGAAAGACTGCAAGAAGAATGGAAAGAGCATCAATTTGGGAAGAAATATATTGGCGTCAAAAATCAAGGGAGATGTGGCTTAAAGAGGGTGATAAAAACACTAATTTTTTTCATAGATCTGCTCAAATAAAAAAAAGTGAAAAATTCAGTTTTCTGAATTGAAGACAATGATACAGGTGAAAGATTAACAAAAGAGGAGGACATTCAGAAAGAAGGTGTTAAATTTTTTACAAATTTACTCTTCGCATCAGAAGGAACATTAGATCAACAATTAATTGTGAGGGAAGAGTTGTTGTAAAACATTCCAACATTAGTTTCATCACAAGATAATGTGCATTTGATGAAACCGTTCACTCTAGAAGAACTTAGACAAGTAGTGTTCTCAATTTCTGCAAATAAAGCACTATGTCCAAATGGTTTCACCTCCATCTTCTTTCACAAATGTTGGGAGTTTATTGGGGTAGACTTGTTGAAAGCATTAGAGGAATCTAGAAGTTCAGGGACTATGCTAAAACAATTTAATGTAACTCATATTGCATTGATACCAAAGGTAAATAATCCCTCTTCTTTCTTAGAGTTTAGACCCATATCACTTTGCAACACTATCAATAAAATTTTCACAAAAGCAATCTATTTAAGGTTGATTAAGATTATCCCTTGTATAATCTCAGAGGAGTAGGGAGGTTTTGTTCCAGGAAGAGAAACAACAGAAGGAGCTTTAGTAGCCCATGAAGTCTTGCATTCTATAACAACATTTTATATGCCAACTTTTATTATCAAGTTGGATATGATGAAAGCTTACAACAAGGTGGATTGGACATTTTTGTTGCAGATTTTGAAAAAGTTTGGCTTCCATGAAAAGTGGTGTAAGTGGATTTATTCTTGTTTGTCTGGTGCAATGTTCTCTGTGTTAATAAATGGAACCCCTTCGGGTTTTTTTAAGTCTTCTCAAGGGGTGAGGCAAGGAGACCCTTTATCTCCTTTTCTATTTATCATACTAGCGGAGGCCTTAAGCAAATCGATTAAGAAAGCTCATTTGGAAGATCAATGGAAAGGTATAAAATTTCCAACCACCAGTTTAACAATAACTCATTCATTATTTGCAGATGATACCATTTTGTTTGGTATGTCAATTCTGCAAAGGTACTCTTTAGCTTTTGGACAATTGGTGAACTCAAGCAAGTCAAAGATTTATATTTTTCACATAGATGTAGTGTTAAAGGACAATATTGTTCAAATTATGGGGTTTCAAGTAGAAAATTTTCCTTGCAAGTACTTAGGCATTCCATTCTTTGCTGGGAAAAATAGAGTGGCTTATTGGGATAAGATAATTCATACTATTAAATCAAGAATAACAAATTGGAAGGGGAGATGGTTATCTATAGCTGGTAGAATTCTATTGATTAAATTGGTTTTGTCTTCAATCCCAAACTATTATATGGCAGTTCTAAAAGCCCCAAGGACAATTATTATAGAAATATAAAATCTAATTAGATCCTTTTTATGGAAAGGTAATATGGAATCTGAGAGGAAATTTCCACTAGTTTCACTCCAAAATATTTGTAAAGAGAAGCTAAAAGGAGGGGCAGGGGTGCATAATATGTCAACAAGGAATATTGCATTAGGAGAAAAATTGGTACGGAATTTGTATACAAGACCACAAGGAAAATGGTGTAAAATTATGCAAAGTAAGTATCTTAACATAGTCAATCCAACATGTATTCTCACAATATCCAACCTTCCCCAAGGGTCTATGATGTGGAATTTTTTTTTAGACTGTAGAAAGGTAATAGTTCGATACCAAACTTGGGAAGATCACAATGGAGATAGTGTAAACTTTTGGCAAGATTCATGGAATGGATTTCCACCATTGGAAAAGATATATAATTTTTAGGCTACAATTGATTATACAACCATCAACTGGGAGATAAAACTTAAAGATTACATCCAAGACTTAGATGGGAAAACAAGGGTTGTAACATGGAAAGTTCTGCCTTCTTCAATTCTCTCATTAGATTAGAAAACAAAATTGTCCAAGGCCATAAGATGTAGAACAATTTTCATTGGGAAAGGGGTTGATAAACTAATTTGGGCCCCTTCAAAAATAGGTAATTATACAGTTAAAATGGGGTACAAGGTTGCTATATCAGATCAAGAGCAGGGGAGTAAAAAAAGAGCATTTTAATTATGTTGGAATCCAATGATCTTTCCCAAGGCATGATGTTTCTCATGGTTGGCATTAAAGCATAGGGTTTTAACAAGTGAGAGATTGGTAAAACTTGGAATTGCAACACCTTTCAATTGTGTGCTTTGTGAAGAATTATTAGAAGAAGTGGATCATTTATTCTTGACTTGTCCTTTTGCACAGTCTTGTTAGAATTTTGTGCAAGCCAAGTTAGGGTGGAGTTCCCCTCTTCCACATAAGCTTTCGTACATGTTCATGTTCTAGCCTACTTTATATAAATCATCTCTTTTTGCAAGCATATGGAAAATAATACCTTCTTTTGTGGTATGGGGCATTTGGTGGGAAAGAAACAAAAGGATATTCTGGAAAGAAAAATCTAGCCTAGATTCAGTGTTGGAAAAGTTGGACAAATCTATTTGTGAAGTTACTAATGCATATGTGCAAAACACTACACATGTGGGATCTGCATTTACTGAATGGGATGCTAAGCAACTGAAAGAATGGTCGTTTGTAGTTATACCTTTCAAAGGTAGCTTATTATCAACTGGAAATGTTAAAATTGACAAAAAAAGGTGATATGGTTGCCTCCCCCTAATGGTTATGTCAAGCTAAACTTCGATGGTGCATCTCGAGGTAACCATGGATTGTCAGGGGTTGGTGCAGTGCTAAGGGATCATGAGGGTTTAGTAATAAGTGCAAAGTAAATTTCATTGCCAAATGGCACAAATAACTAGACAAAGGTGCATGCTCTCCTTCATGGATTACTTTTAGCTAATCATCACAAGGTTTCCAAATTGGTAATTGAGGGGGATTCCTTGCTAGTCTTAAATGCTTGTAAAGACAAAGGATCAAGTAACTAGAAAATCAATTATGTTCTTAAGTAGGTTTTGGTTTTGTTAGAAAATTTTGAGATGTTTCAGATCAATAATGCTTATAGGGAAGCAAGCCAAGTTGCAGATGGGCTAGCCAACATAGGGTGTGAACAAGATCAAAATGTTAAAATGCATGGGGATCAAACCAATGTTTTCCCTATCAATTTGCAGGACTTGATTTAATTGGAAAAAGGCAGAGTAAATAGTGTAAATACATAAAGGTAGTGATCAAGAGTAATCAAAAGCTAAAGTAGATTGCTTAAAATAAAATGTGAAAAGAAGCAGTGTATGAGGTTGTAAAAGGAATGAAGGCCTTTACGAAATGGGGAAATTGTTTTTATACTAGCAAAAATTTTCTTAGTATCCTATGGATTGATTAGGTGATAACTGTCAAGTGGTGTTGAAAGAATTGAATCTGTCTCATTATACAATTTAATTTTATATATGCTCATATGATATGGAAGTTCAAATTCCCAACTAAATGTACCCCTATTTTTTGTGAGCATTATAAGCGCAAAAATGAAGGAAAACATAATGCTATGTGAATGAAATTCACATTTCGAAGTATGTACATAGCTGTAGGAGTAAAAAGCTAAAATATCTCGTGGGATCCAAGAGAGATAATTATAAAATCGAGAAAAATAAAAGTGTTATGAGAATGATGCAATAGTGAAGGCCATGTCAAGTGCTAAAGGAGGATAAATTTAGTGGAGGATTAGCTTAGGGATTGATAATTGTTTGATTCTTTTTTGCAAGAAAATTGATATCAATAAGAGTTTGTACTATTTTTCATAAGAATAGACACGGATGACGGTCTAGGTGATGAGGATAGCATCAACAAATATCACTTGAATTGGTCATCATATGATCAATCATGTATAAATAAAGGGAAGGTACATCTAAACACATTACAAAATTTGAGATTTCTAATCACTCAAATACATGTGTATCAAAGCCAGGTACAAATTACACATCATTAAAATGTGCAAGCTTCCACTTGTCACCCAAAAGAAATGCAAAGAAACCAAACTCAGAGGTACCGAGTAAAATCAATTATTTCATATCAGTTTCAAGTGAGGGAAGATTGAAAATTCATGTGTTGCCTTCAACATGCATTAATTAGCATTGCAATTTCATGATGGCTATATCCAAAGTAAGGTACACCTTTAGGTCTTTAAAAATTTGAGTCCATTCGTTCAAGAAACATCTTCTGGGAGCGACTTGGGTTGCAAAGTTTCGAAGGCATTTTGTAAAGGCAAAAAGGCATGGTTTGGCTTTTGTTGGTTTTATGTTGTGTTCCTAGCTGTGTTCATTTGAAGACTGTAAAGCAGTAAGTCATTTAAGGGTTTTAGTGTTATTACATTCTCACAAATTGGTTACTTCCTTTGAATTACTATTTCTGAGTTATTTTCAAGCATAGTTGTGTTGATCTAGATACCTTCTCTGGTTTGTTTTTGCTCCTGAGGGTAGTGACTATCTGGGTTATTTTTGTGAAAATTCTATTGCAGTTACCGATTATTAATCTCCTATCAATACATAGATTATTTGACTCTGGAAAATTAATTCATAGCAAATATTGAAAAATAACACAATTGCAACTTCACCAATAAAACTCACAGGAATAGAGAAGAAATCATGCACAATAGTAAACACAATATTTTTGGACAAATTGTCCGTGGAAAAACCCTGAAGGGAAAACCACTATTGCAGATGAGGAATTATATTAAACTTCAGCAAATTAAGGAATACATAAACTACTTGCCTCTTACTGGCAGAGCTGCGGTAATATTCTTCTCCGGAAATTCTTCCCTCAATTTCTCCTGCTGAAACTCCACAGCTGCTATCCCCAACGCTATAACTGCGCCCTTGCTAACACTGCAAGACTATTTTCTCTCACTTCAAATCTACTTGCTATCACTGCAAGTCTGTACTTGTGTGTGTTCTCTGAATGCCCATTGATCCCCTTTTATACTTTTCTCATTGGAAAACCAATGGCCATGATTTAATCTCAATCAATGGCTAAGATTAAATAGACCCTAACAACCCTAACTAACTGGATTCTAGAAGTCTCTAGAGAAAACAATTATTTAATTACATAATTATCTAGGCAACTCAACCCTTTCTAGAAGTCTCTAGAAAATAATTAAATAAACACTTCTTGGGAATGGAGACACCTATCCAAGCTACATAAAAATCAACACTCCCTCTTAGTGAGGAAGGTGTTCTGCATGACACCCAACATATCTCTGAAGAAGATGAATTTTGCCTTCCCTAATGCCTTTGTCAAAATGTCTACTAATGCTTTTGTCAAAATGTCTACTACATGCTAATCTACAGGTATATATTGTAGTTGAACAATCCTCCATTGTACACACCGATGAAATGATATCTGATGTCTATATGTTTAGACTCATCATGAAACACTAGATTTCTATAATCTCTGATGGCCCCCGATTGTCACAAAGGTATCACCGAACTTCAACCCTCCACCAAACAACAAGGCCACCTCAAGAACTTTAGCCATATCAATTTCACACGCTATTGCTAGCCGCTATGTATTCTGCCTCTGCAGAACTCAAAGCCACAGACTTCTACTTCCTGCTATACCAAGAGACAACTCCTAAACCCAAGCTGAAGCAACACCCTGAAGTGTTTTTCCTGTCTGTTGTACTACCTGCCCAATCTGTGTCAGTATAGCCTATCAACCTGATACCATCACCTCGAGTATATCTGATCCCATACTCGATTGTACCACACAAATACCGCAACACATGCTTTGTCGTTGTCCAATGCACTCTCTTCGGCTCCACCATGAATTGACTAAGAGAGTTTACTGCAAAGGATATATCTGGTCTGGTGTTGACCAAATACATGAGAGACCCAACCAACTGTCTGTATAAGGTGGGGTCTACATCCTTCTCTTTGGATGTCTCTACCTTCTTCCAATTCGTGATCATAGGAGTAGACATGGCTCTGCAATCCTCCATCTCGAACCTCCTCAAGATTTCAATGCAGTATTTCCCTTGTCCAAGGAAAATGTCTCCATCTGTCTGCCATACCTCCATGCCTAGAAATTAGTGCATAAGCCCCAAATCCTTCATCTCGAACTCTGCTGCAAGGTCCCTCTTGCACTCCTCTATGAGCCCCAGTGAACCTGTTAAAAACAAGTCATCCACATAAAGAACAAGAATGAGAACCTCACCCCCAACCACCAAGTAGTAGAGGTTAGCATCCGCTTCACTCTTCACAAAGCCCATTCCCTGCAAGTATCTATCAATGTGCTCATACCACGCCCTGGGAGCCTGCTTGAGTCCGTACAAAGCTCTCTTCAATCTACACACGTGGGTTGCACTGCTGTGTGCTACAAAGCCCTCTAGTTGTTCTATGTATACCTCCTCTTTCAATTCACCATTAAGAAACGCCGTCTTGACATCCATCTGATGGATCTGCCATCCCATCTGTGCTGCAAGTGAGATCACGACTCGTATAGAAGTATACCCGCCACCGGAGCAAATGTCTCATAGTCTATTCTCTCCTTCCGAGAACCCCTTGGGCCACAAACCTTGCCTTGTATTTCTCGAGCGCTACCGCCTCAGACCGTGCTTGATCTTTATAGACTGAAATGATCCAACCACTCTATCCGGCCGGCTTCCAGGCACAACCCTCCCATACATCATCTCCAAGGCCATTGAGGTATACTCCTAACCATTGCATCTTGCCACAATTTGTCACAGCGGCCTCCGATAGCCAGGAAGTCCCACTATCTACCAACCCACTAACCAATGCCATATAGTCATCATACCTGGCTGGTTGTCTCCGCTGTCTACTACTCATCCTAGGAGCTCCCACAAACTCCTGAGTATCCCTTTGTGACTGTTGGTTCTTGCTACCAACTGTAGAGGATGAAGTATCAACCTCCATATCACCCTGATGCATCTCTTGGATCTGCTGCATCTGTTGCTCCATACTCTGCGAATTCTCAGCACCTAAGCCCGTGGCTTGTACCTAGTAACCGTATTCGAAGCCGTTGTCCTGATCTCGTTGAATGGTTCTTGAGCTTCCACTCAGCCGCCACTCTCGACCATCCTGGAAAATCTCGACTCTCCAATGCCTTTGTCCCTCCTTAAGTGAACTGACATCATGCCTTACTATAGTCCTCCCTAGTCCTCGAATAAATATTCGATATGCCTTTGAGGTTTTACTGTAATTCTACAAAGTACCTCTTCTCTGCAGAAGTCTGATCTAACTTGGAATGTGTAGGCCTTGCAATGTGACAATATGCCAAACTCCCAGATATCCTGAAGTGGCTAACATCTAGCTTCTTCCCTGAGAACGCCTCCTCTGGTGTCATCTTTCCCAATACCTTATGTGGAACCCTGTTTTGTATGTACACTGCTGTACTGCATGCCTCTGCCCATAAGTAACGTGGCATATCCTGGTCATACAGCATAGCCCTTGCCGCCTCTGATATAGACCGATTCTTCCTCTCAGCAACCCCATTTTGTTGTGGGTTGTAAGGAACAGTCCACTCTCTCTTGATTCCTTCCCTGGTATAGAACTCCTGGAACTCTTTCCCTTTGTACTTGCCTCCATTGTCTGACCAAAGAACCTTTATCTTCCTGCCTGTCGAATTCTCCACAAGAGCTTTGAACTTTTGGAAGTGACTGAAAAACCTCATCCTTGGTCTTCAAGAAGTATATCCAGGTCTTCCTGGAGAAATCATCGATAAAAGTAACAAAGTACTCATATCCTCCGAGACTTCACGACATTGGTCCACATATAACCGAATGTACTAGAGATCAAGAACACTTGGATCTAGTGTCACTCCTTGGAAAAGTTGCTTCCGCAAACTTCCCCAACACACATCCCTTGCAAACATCATCATGCTCTGTGCTCACCTCTGGAACACCTGTCACAGCCTCACAAAGCATTTTAAGTGCTCCATGATGTATATGGCCCATCCTCCTATGCCATAGCTCTCCTTGATCTCTAGAATTACTGCTGCTCATCAGTGCCTTATGAGTATCAAACTGCAACCTATAAAGCCGACCGCTCCTAACTCCAATAGTTGTGGGTGATTTCCAATCTTTGTGCTTGATTAACACACTTGCCCCTCTAAAGAGTACATTGTAACCTTTATCTTGAAGGACAGATATGGAAATCAAATTCATACCCAAGCCTGGCACATGCAACACATCATGAATGGGAATCCGCTTACCATTCTCCCTCTGAAATAGAACAGTCCCTTTCCCAACTGGATTGAGTTTGGACATGTTCCCCATAGAAATCTGCATTCTGATGTCCTCCTTATAGCTAGAGAAGTACTCTCTAACTCCTGTCATATGAAATGACGCCCCACTATCTATATACCAAACACCCTGTGAGGTTGAGCTAGCCATACAAGCTATGAGAGCGAACTCATCCTCCATTCTACTAGAGAGCTCATCTGCACTTGCTGATGCTGATGTTTGCTTCTTTCCTTTCTTTCTTTGCGGGCAATTGCTGACATAGTGGCCAAACTCATGACAGCCATAGCACTTGACTTTAGACAAGTCCTTCTTCTCACCTTGTGAATTTGATCCTTTGTTTGACCCCTTCTTCGCTTTCCCTTTTCCTGCAAGGGCAACGTTCTCTTGTTCCGCCTCACTTTTCTGACTCTTGCTACTGGTCCCACTAACAAGACTTAGTCTAAGCTCCTCCTGAGTGAAGTCACTCCAGAGTCGATCCCAACTCGGCAAGGTGTCTCGTCCATTAATGACTTGAACAAAGACATCCCACTGCTTAGTAAACCCATTTAGGGCTATTCGTACTAGCTCTTCATCATCTGGTTTATCTCCAACAGCTGCCAACTCATCCTTGACAAGTCTGAGTCTGGTGAGGTAACTTGTCACATCTTCTCCCTTGTTCATCCGAGTATTCCTCAACTTTTCTCTGAGAATCAGCTTCCGGTTAGTGGTAGCATTTTGGTACAGATTCAGAATGGCATCCCACATCTTCTTCGCTGTATCTAACTCTACGACATGTGGAACAATATGATCCTTGACACCATCAAGAATCATCCTCCTCGCCTTGGCATCTTCCTTCTTATGTGCTAAGAGTTGTGCTGGATCTGTAGGTACAGGTACAACACTGGTCACATATTCCTTGATCCCATTCTCTTCCAACAACAAAGAAATTTTGGCTTTCTAGACACCAAAATTTGAGGCTCCATCCAGTCTAACTTGATCTCTTAAACCTACTAAGGCCATCTCAAAAGGATAAAAAAAATAATAATAAAAATAATTATAAAGAGGTAGAACTGGGTTTTATAAACCCTCTTTCCTACATTGAGCTTTGTCTGCCCTTAGATCGGCTCTGATACCATGTGAAAATTCTATTGCAGTTACTGATTATTAATCTCCTATCTAAATAGATTATTTGACTCTGGAAAATTAATTCACAACAAATATCAAAAAATAACACAACTGCAACTTCACCAATAAAACTCACAGGAATAGAGAAGAGAACATGCACAATAATAAACACAATATTTTTGGACAAATTGTCCGTGGAAAAACCCCGAAGGGAAAACCACTATTGCAGATGAGGAATTTTATTAAACTTCAGTAAATTAAGGAATACATAAATTGCTTGCCTCTATCGCGAGTCATGTAATATTCTTCTCCTCGAAATTCTTCCTCAATTCTCCTCGCTGAAAACTCCACAAATACTATCATATCCCTTAACGCTTATCATCACTTGCTAACACTGCAAGACTATTTTCTCTCACTTCAAATCTACTTGCTATCATTGCAAGTCTATACTTGTGTGTGTTCTCCAAATGCCCATTGATCCCCTTTTATACTTTTCTCATTGGAAAACCAATGGCCATGATTTAATCTCAATCAATGGCTAAGATTAAATAGACCCTAACAACCCTAACTAATTGGATTCTAGAAGTCTCTAGAGGAAACAATTATTTAATTACATAATTATCTAGACAACTCAGCCCTTTCTAGAAGTCTCTAGAAAATAATTAAATAATTAAATAAACACTTCTTGGGAATGGAGACACTTGTCCAAGCTACATAAAAATCAACATTTTTTCCTTTGTTCTGGGAATTATTTAATTCATGCAACATAGCTTTTGGTGGGTCTGTTTAGAGTCCAATCAACGCTAAAAATAGAACCTCATGCTCTCAACTAGAGACTGTTAATTAGTAAGTGATATCATGGCATTCTGCAGTGTTATTTAATTGACAAAAATTGGTTTCCTTTGGTATAGTTCTTCAGAGGGTTACTGTCAAGCAATGTTCAGATTATCAAGTTATATCTTCACACTAGGTGCTTTTGTGGGAGGGTCCAAATGTGGCATATTTTGTGTTCCTCATCACACTCTGCATTGCTTTTGCATTAACAGTGTATGTTGTTTTTACTTCTGAAGCTACAGGGAGCATTGTGCAGTTGCTAAATAAATGGCTAGAGAATATAATACAAAGAACTATAGAATTCCTATGGGAATAAAGAGGTATGAAATGCCATTCTCGAATGAGGTAATAGAAGATGAAATGGCACAAGTCTTTCGCATAGCCTATCCAAGTATTGTTGATTGCATTAAAACAGTGATAGGTGATGAAATAATTTAGCCAGATTCACCTAGGCTCTTGTTCCCATCAAATTTGCTCTCAATCTTTTTGTCAAATGCCATGGATTTCCTTCAATCCTTTGTGGCACTAAGAATTGTGTATATAGTGTCAGTCTTACCAGATGCAATGGGGGAAAATGATCTTTTAGACGTAGTTGAAAAATATAATTTGGATATCGGGGAAGCAAATGTAGCAGGAATCTTTCCCAGAAGTTATCTCAAAGAAAAGCAAGGATTTCCAGTTGTGTATGGAGCAGTGAAAAAGGGGTTATGAGATGACAATCCATGGTTGTTGCTTCGAATGATTCCAATGCATTCTAAAGAATTGGGGCAGCAAATGGTTGACATGATCAAAGAAAAATATTATGCCCTCTCTTACATCCTGGGACATCAGGTTCGACATAGAAGGAGGCAAACTGCAGTACCTCGCATTAACCCACCCGAGAGTCATGGAGAAGGGGAAGAAGGAAAAGGTGAGAAATTGTTCGATTTGAATGAAAATGCTCAAAATGAAAATGAAAATGCAAAAGAAATGGAGTGAAGAGGCAGAAGATGCAGAGGATGAATTTTTTTTTCTAATGTACAAAATGGCACGCTTATAGGAAATATGTAATTAATATAGTTACTAATCTACATATTTCTACATAAATTATCTACGATACTTGCTTACCAGTACTATAAATCTGGTATTTTGTAATTTTGATGATAAATTTAATATAATTAATTAGGCTCAGGCCTCTTACCGATAAAAGAAATGCTTTTATTGGAATAAAAGTAGATTTAAATTATTTATATATTGATTTTTATTAAAATTGTATGTGAAGGAAATAAATTATATTTATTATTTAGATAATTGTGTGAGTGGTAAAATAAATTGTTAAAATAATGTTTAGTTATAAAAATTTATGCATGAAATAAAATTAGAATGTTTATTCTTTTTTATAACAATAGAGATAAAGAATAGAAAAAGAAAGACAAAAACTTAGAAATAAAACAAAAAGAGGAGAAATAAAACAAATAAAATGATAGAAAAGAACTTAAATTTAGAAAATAAAACACAAAAAAAAAAAAAAAAATGAAAAAGAAAAGGAAATAATAAAAGAGAAGATCTCTCATTCTTTCAAAAACCAAGATTCATTCTCAACCATCTCAGAAAACAAAAACAAAACAGAACAAAAGGTTGGGAAATTGGGCAAAGTAGAAGAACGGTGAAAAAGAGAGAAAAAGAGAGTGAATAGGATAGCGTTTTACAGGTTTTATGCAATTTCTATTATGTTAAATCTCAGTTTGTGTGAATAAATATTATGGAACAATCTCCATTTTTATGTGAAAGGATAAATCTCAATTTTGATACTAAATTGCTTATATCAACACCGGAATTGTAGTTATGCATTTTGATGTTAAAATCATTTTTTTTTGTATGATAAATTAAGTATCATGGCTGTAATGAAACTGTATATTTTCCTTTTATTCTATTAATAATATATATATATATATATATACAACAAACCATAATGTTGGTATTACAGTATTATAGCGTAGTATTATATATATACGCTATACTATTGTATATGTTAATAATGAATATATATCAATAATATATAAATACTATGCAGATATGTGAAATAGCTGTGTTGCGGATTTAATTGAAAAAAGATTGCTATTTTAAAAAAATATTTAAACTCATTATTTTACAGCCACAACTGTGGAAAGGAAACGACCTTTCCACAGGCAACACTCCCTAAGGAGGTTGTTGACCCCTCACAAACTGCCACAAAAGAAACCAAGATAATTGTAGTAGCGAATTGCTTTCTTCAACCAAATAAAGCATTCAAATGTTAAATTTTTAATCTTAAAATAACCTCTTCACATTGGTTTTAAGTACTTTTGCTTGTGCCAGATTCAGAATCTCCATATGTTGACACTAGTTTAAAATGATCTGCACAATCAGATTTTGGTTATGCGTTGTTAAAGATTATTGTGTTGGACTTTAGGAGAATAGATTGACATATCATTTGCATTTGTAAGCGTTTAAATTGGTCTCACCAAAATTCGTGGCTACGAGCTTCAACTTAATATGATGGCATCAGATGTCCAACGCAGCCATGTAATGATGTGCTGCCCTATAAGAGGTCATGCTTTTATTTCATTGCATTGTCATTGATAACAAATACAAGTATGAGTTACCTACATAGGAAATGCAATGGGTCTATACAGTTATGATATTAATGAATAGTGTGCCATAGTGATTAACAAACTCCACACTAGGCAGCTCATATGAAGGGCATCATAATTACCAGTGTGTAACTATTGGACTTATGCACACTATAACTTAAGCTTTGTTCCCCCTCCTATGGTCGTACACTACATCCAGCTCTAGACAAAATGAAGAAACATCACAAATGGACTTAGTCAACTCATCCTATGACACAAACCTATATTATGTCAAGGGTTACCTCCTTTCGACGTAAGTATGGAATCTTACCCAACTAATAATAGATGTCTAGATGGTTACAATTAGTATTAGCATGATATCTTAATGATAATTGATAACTGTTATAAGATCATTTATTGTGTTTGTTTAGTAGTCTTTAAGTTGAATTTTAATTGATAAATGAATCAAATAGTCAATACTTAAGTGGGACTGATAATTAACATTAAATCATGATGAATATTAAGATCATAGCAAATGATTTATTGTTGTCTCAATCATTGCAATTCGTTTAGTTTATCAAGCCCTTTTCTCTATATAATTAGATAGTTGAATTTAAAATATTTCTTGCAAAGTAAATTGAGCTATTGATTTTATAAGAATGTATACTCATATATTCTCCAGCTTATATATGTATCTGCATACATACATGAGCTATACTTTCTTTATTTAATTCATTGATCATATATTGTAACAACCTTCTTAAATGATGTCCTATGATTTGGGGTTATGTATGAAATCATTTTTTATAGGGGCTATTTTGTGTTTGTTGTGTCATTCATTTATGAGTTAAAATGCAGATTAAAAGGTGACAAAAGATAGTCACAACAGTGACTCGAACATGCAGTTATGAGAATAGTTGAAAGGGTTTATTTGATGGTTTTGTTTGATGACAAGTGGTAGCATTACATATGTTATTGTTTATTATATAAGTAGTGACTTGTCACTGTTTCTTGATCGATGCTTTACAGAGACATCTTTTGAAGTTGTAAATCAAAATTATGAAATGAATATCTTGTAAAATTTATGCAAAACAATGGGGTTATTATCTGACTTGTTTTCTATGTTAAAGATTCCAGTTCTTATGAATCATAGGACATGAAATGTGAAAGTATTAAGGAGATAAATGTTATGTAGAGAAATAAAGTGATCCTCTATAGTTGATTACTTTATTATTCATAAATGTGTAATGAAGTTGTAAATGGTCATGGTAGTGAGGCACCTTGTAACTAGTGAGGTTCTGAAGCCAGTGAGGCATTTTGTAGCCAGTGAAGCACTTCATTAAGCCAATGAGATATTTTTATGAGTGGTTTTTCATCCCTATGAGGGTTTTCCACTCATGAAAATCGCTGTGTTATGGTACTTTTTGTGGATGCATTTATGGTCTTCTTGTTTCCTTAATTTGCATTATAGCATTTGAATTTATATGTATTGCTATTGCGTTAACTTTGTGTAAACCTACATGGCTAAATTTTGTAAAGGAATGACCTTGTGTTGATATACATATTGACTCATTAATGTACCTGTTGGCATTTCAATTCGCACCTATGGAATGTGGATTAGAAACGGACAATTGTGTACAACTAAACTGCTCTTCGAATTAGGAGGGGAAGCTCCCTCTTTGTTGATGTTGCTTAAAAGAAAGTAAACTAAAACTAATTTTCTAATCTTTTTGTTCAGCTAAGAGCACAAGGTTATAAAACTCAAGCGTCGTAGCTGAGATTTTCTCTTTTAGAAGTTCAACTATGACTAAGCCTACTCTAATGACATTTCTAACTTCTCAAGTAAACACAAAGCATGAGAGTTAGAAATGAACAAGGAAGGATTCTTTGAAATAAATACTTAAATATTTTTTTCTCCCAATGCACATCTACTTACTTCCAATGCAAGATGAAATAGAGATCATGTAAGCATAACACATAAAATGAAAATCTGATACATTATATTAGGGAAAAGTAGGCACAAGACTTTATTTCTCAAATCTCAAGAACAAAGATTACACTTCTAGGACAACAGGATTGTAGAAAAATAGGCTTACAGTTTAGTGATCAACTAGAATACATTGACACAAGACACAAGAACTGAACTATAACTTGTAGCTAAAGAGGAATGCAAGCTTGCTCTTACACTAAGTGAACATGAAACTAAACAACAACTTGTAGGTAAAATAGGCTCAACAATTTTCTATCACAATAACCGTTAAGAAAATAATGGGCAAGGCTGCCCTTATTTATACACAAGCAGAGGATTAGGGAACCCTAAAATCTCCTTGGTTTTACAACTAAGACTTTCCAACATGCAAGATTTATTTCTAAAATTAAAACAAGATAAGCATCTAACAACCTATGAAAGCATAAAACAGGGAAATGACAACTATTACAACTTGTTTTCTTTCTCTTCTTGAAAGAGTGGATAAGAGTTGAGACAAGAATAGAAAGAAAAGCTGAAATGACCTTTTGGGGCTTTGCAACTTTATGCTTCAAACTTCTCTTTGATTTCCTTCAAAGAGAAGAGTATTGTACAATTCTTTTCCGATACTTGTCCTTTTTCTCATATCACACCTTTTCACACTCTTCAATTGAGATGATGAAGTTTATGTCCATGGTGGTGTTTGAAAAGAACTTCTCAACATCGTCTAGCCTAAGGCTGCAAGATACAATACTGGATTGGTTTTGAATCCCATGGGAGAGTATTGCATGCTAAAAAACTTAAATTTTAACAGTAAACTCGACTATGTTCGGACACCTTTTGTGCAAATGGCTGAAAATTGAAGGCTGATTTCTTCTAAAAAAGTAGTTTTCTTGAAAAAAGTTGGGACCTAGGTTCTGTAGAGAACTTCATTTTAAGAGGACCCAAATTGTCCGTTTTGGAAAATACTAAAGGCTGGTCGAAAAAGCAGAAACCCTAAAATTTTAGGATTTTCATCAAAAAAGTTGAGCGCTGGGTTTTGTGCAAAATCACATTCTATGTGGACCCAGTTGATCAATTTTTGAAAATAATGAAGATTTCTTGGTCATGCGGGAAAAAAAAAGGTTCTTGAAAGTTGAAAAATTCTTTAAAGTTGTAGAGAATCAAGAACTGAGCTGACCCAGACTGTTGGAAATTGAAAATATTGAACTCCTTCTTTTGAAAATCGATGCCTTGGAGAAATAAAGTATGAAAAAGTGAGCTCCTTTGTGTGCTAATCTGGAAAATATGAAGAACTGTGAAAAAGCACCACGTTTTGGCTCTTGAATCCTAAAAAGAATAAAATTTTATGTCTCCTTCTCTCTTGCTCTTGGATGTGAACTTGCAAAAAGTGAATAATGATATCCAAAGCCTTCTTAAATAAGTTTTGAGGATAAATAAAACGCTTTATTCTTTGCTTTAAAACTTTCGAAGCCAATCCTAAGCAGGTTCATTGAACTTGGACACTTTTTATTTATGCATGATAAAAATTGAAAAAATTACTAAGGCATTCAGCCTTGGGCACCCTTCTTGGCCTCAAGCGCTTTTCCTCTCTGGACTTAGCCATTTTTTCACCATTTTCAAGATTTTTCTTTATTTTGACCTCAATTCTGAGTGCTCAGTGAATCCTGTGAACTAATAGGTGATCTCATCGTGGAGCCTGATTGAATCTAAAGAGATTGTCTAGAGATCATAACTGCTAATTCCAACTTTTAGGCTCTCAAATTCTTGGGTGCCACTGGCTACCTGGGGCGCCCAAGTCTTCCAGACTTAACCATTTTTCTTGTTCTTTGTCTTTACATTGCTTTTTGATCTCTTGATGAACTTGCAATTTTGGATGATCTGAAGGTCCGACAAATTGATAACTGGACTCATTGGATAGCTCGAAGGATTCTGAAGGGGGTCTCCTAGGAATGACATTTCCTGAAAGTTGAATCTTGGGGGTCAAAATCTTGGGTGCCCAAGATCTCCAACCTTAGCCATTTTGACTCTTTTTCAACCTTCAAACTTCACATTCATGTTTTGTCCTCCATTCGATCTGAATTTGTCGGCAGTTGACGAGTCTGATGATCAGGCTTAGATATCCACTGCAAAGCTGGAAAAATTCTAAAGAGATTAACTATACATGCAAACCCTAATCACTGAGTTAGGTGGCTCAAAACCCTAGGCACCTATCTCCTCTTAGGGCGCCCAAAATTTCCAGACTTAGAATATTTACTGAGTTTTTTATGATTTGCATTCTACTACCTTATCAAGCCTTCTCTGTTCAATCTCAAATTTTGACTAACTGAATGATCATATAACTGTATTGATGGATTCACCGCGAAGCCAAAAAGATT
>VDFB02023918.1:0-28044 GCA_007258455.2 Sequoia sempervirens | reverse complement strand
CTTTGATGGAAGTGATAGTAGTTCTGCCCGAGCTTGGATACAGAAGCTAGACAACTATTTGGCTCTTAGACCAATGGCTGAAGAAGAAGCGATCAAGTTCGCTACGGTACACCTTGATGGGGTGGCGCATGAGTGGTGGTACCATGGCCTAGTCACTTTAGGTCATGGGTCTATCACTACCTACGATGAGTTCACCAATAGACTCATTGAGAGATTCGAGAAGAAGGATCCAAAAGTGCATTTCAGGGAGTTGGCACAGTTGAGGCATTATGGCACTGTTGATGCCTACATTGCCGAGTTTCAAAGACTTTCAGTAATGGTCACTGGAATCACGGAGAGAAGGTTAGTGATCCTATTTAGCGAAGGATTGATGGAGCCACTCAAGGGTTGGATTAAAGCTTTTGATCCACCTTCCTTACAAGAGGCAATGAAGAAAGCTAGAAACATGGAGTGGGCTGCTCCAAAAGCAAAGTTCCATTCCAAACCATCATTTCACAAGGGGGATAGAGGGAAAAGCTTCATCAAAAGCCTCACCATAAAGAGTTTAAACAGCAGAAACCTCATGGCACAAGATTGGATCCAGAGACTATCAATGAACTCCGAAGAAAGGGGTTATGTTTTCGTTGCTGGGAAAAATGGTCCCAAGATCATGTTTGTCCAAAGGGGGCTAAAATCCATCAAATTGAGTACTATACAGCTGACGAAAGCAATTCTGATTTTTCTGATCAGCAAGCTGATTTTGAGGACAGCGAAGAAGAAAAGGCTCCAGAAGAATCCGAAAGTGAAAAAGAAAGTGGTGGTACATTGGCTCAACTTTCGAGCTTCCAAAAGAATGAGTCTTTCAAAGTTCGTGGGATGATCAAGGGGCAGCGTATAGTTGCTCTAATTGACACTGGGGCAACACATAACTTCATAGACGAAGTTGTGGTGGCAAAGAAGGGGCTGCAAACAGAAGATTTTGAAGGTTTCAGAGTTATGGTTGCTGATGGGTTTCACATCTCATGCACCAAGAAGATTCCTAACATGTCAATGCAATTGGGAAATTACGAAGTCAAGGATGACTTCTATGTGGTTAATATTGGAGATACGGATGCTGTCCTTGGCATTCAGTGGCTGCGATCTCTTGGAGAGATCTCTTTAAATCTGCAAACCATGGAACTCAAATTTCAATCCGATGGAAAGAAGGTGGTGTTGAGAGGCATGTCAAATGGTGGTCCTCGGATTGTGTCATTCAAAAGGATGGCAAGGTTGATACGTCATGACCAAGTGGAGTGGGCTGCGGAGTGCATGATTCTTCCAGCGAGTCCAGTTGAAACGAAAAGAGAGTATCCTCCAGATATTCAGTCTTTACTCACTAAAAAGAGTAAAGTGTTTGCTGATTTACCTCCTGGACCACCTCCTGATCGAGGTTCAGAACATGTCATAGAGCTCAAGGAAGGAGCCAAGCCAGTAATCACAACTCCTTATCGGTACCCCAAAAAGCAAAAGGATGAGATCGAAAAGAACATTAGGGAGCTCTTGGAGATGGGCTTCATTCGGCCTAGTAAGAGTCCCTTTGCCTCAGCTATTGTTCTGGTAAAGAAGAAGGACGGTACCATTCGGATGTGTGTTGATTATCGTGCCTTGAATCAAAGCACCATCAAAAATCGATATCCAATTCCAAGGATAGATGAGCTCATTGATGAGCTACATGGAGCTAAGTTCTTTTCGAAGATAGATTTGAGGTCGGGCTACTATCAGATTCGAATGAGAGGATCTGATGTGGAGAAAACAGCCTTCAGATGTCATTATGGTCACTTTGAGTTCTTAGTCATGCCATTTGGGTTGACTAATGCTCCTGCCACCTTCCAATCCTGCATGAACAGAGTCTTCCAGAAGCAGTTGAGGAAGTTTGTGCTAATATTTTTTGATGACATCTTGATTTTTAGCAAGACTTGGGAAGAGCATCTCAAGCACTTGGAGGAAGTGCTTAACATCCTAGAATCAGAAAGCTTGTTTGCCAAAGAATCCAAATGTGAATTTGGAATGACGGAGCTGCTTTACCTTGGTCACATCATCAGTGCCGAAGGTGTGAAGGTTGATCCAGAAAAGATCAAGGCTATTGTTGATTGGCCACCTCCTGAGAACTTAACTCACTTGAAAGGGTTCTTGGGCCTTTGTGGATTTTACAGAAGGTTTGTTAAGGGTTATTCTCAGAATGCTGCTCCTCTCACTGACCTTACGAAAAAGGGAGCTTTTTGCTGGTCAGAAAAGGCACAGAGTACTTTTGATAAGTTCAAGAAGATAATGAGTTCATGTCCTGTTCTTGCAATTCCAGATTTCTCCAAGCCCTTCGAGCTGCAATGTGACGCATCCGGAGAAGGTGTTGGGGCTGTTTTAATGCAAGATAAGCATCCCATCGTGTTCGAGAGCAGAAAATTAAGAGGGGTTGAGAAGACCTATTCTATCTATGACAAGGAAATGCTTGCAATCATGCATGCATTAGCCAAGTTCAGACAGTACTTGGTGGGGAGTAAGTTTGTGGTCAAAACTGATCACAATAGTCTCAAGCATTTCATGCATCAAAAGGATTTGAACGAGAGACAACAGAAGTGGGTGAGTAAGCTTCAAGCTTACGATTTTGACATTGAGTATGTCAAGGGCAAAAACAACATAGTGGCTGATGCATTATCCAGAAGACCTCATTTGAGCTCATTATGTGAGCTTACTGCTGATTGGAAGAATACCTTGCTTGCTGATTATGCCAAAGATCAGTTTGCAACCAGCATTATGGAGGGTACTTTTCATGATGAAAGGTACAAGGTGGTTGAAGGGCTGATACAATACAAAGGGAGAATCTTTGTGGTGGCTGATTCTAAGCTCAAGAAGAAGATTTTGTTGACATTTCATGATATACCACTTGCTGGTCATCAGGGATTCTTCAAGACTTATAGGCAGATCCGAGAAAGGTTTTCTTGGAAGGGGTTGAAGGGTGAAGTTCAGCGCTACATTCAGGAGTGTCCTATTTGTCAGATGAATAAAAATGAGCATACACTTCCAGCTGGTCTGCTGCAACCTCTCCCCATTCCCAACCAAAAGTGGGAGAGCATCTCAATGGACTTCATCACAGGGTTACCCAAAGTTCAAGGAAGAGATTGTATCTATGTTGTGGTAGATAGATTGACAAAATTTGCTCATTTCTTTGCCATCACCAGCTCATTTTCAGCAGCTCAAGTTGCTGATCTGTTCTTTCATGAGGTGTTTAGGTTGCATGGGTTGCCAAGAAACATTGTGAGTGATAGGGACAGCAAGTTCCTAAGCACCTTTTGGCAGGAGGTTTTCAGAATGAGTGGTACAGTGCTTACTCCGAGCACTAGTTATCACCCTCAAACGGATGGGCAAACAGAGATAGTAAACAAGTGGTTGGAAGGATATTTGAGGAATTATGTTTCAGAACAGCAAAGGGCATGGGTGAAATGGCTTCACTTGGGAGAATACTGCTACAACTCCTCCTTCCACATGTCGATAAGGATGTCACCTTTCATGGCTCTTTATGGTTATGAGGCCCCTAGCTTTGCGGATTTGGTGTTTGGAGATAGCAAAGCCCCTCTAGCCAAGGATATGTTACAGCAAAGTCAAGATATATTGAAATCCTTGAAGAACAATTTGTAGATTGCACAGAATCAACAAAAGATGTACGCTGATCAGCGGCGTGTTGAGCGCTCTTTTGAGGTTGGAGATATGGTTTATCTCCGATTACAGCCCTATAGACAGTCTACTCTCAAGAAGAGTGGAGCGGAGAAGCTTAAGCCTCGCTTCTATGGTCCGTTCAAGGTTATCAGAAAGGTGGGAGCTGTAGCTTACGAGTTGGAGCTGCCTTCGAGTAGCAAAGTGCATAATGTATTCCATGTGTCTCGCCTCAAGAAGGCACTAGGGCACAACGTTATTGCTTCATCTCAATTGCCACCCTTGGATGAAGAGGGACAGTTAGTTTTGATTCCTGAGGAGATTCTTGATTCCAGAGAGCGTTCTTTGAGGAAAAGAACAATCAGAGAGTATTTGGTGAAGTGGAAGAACTTGCCCATGGAGGATGCAACTTGGGAAAATGAGGAGATTCTGCAGCATCCGAGTTTACAATTGCTTGAGGACAAGCAATCTTGGGGAGGGCGGACTGTAATGTCCCCTTCTCGAGCATGACTTCTTCTGATTTACCGTTGGCCTATTCTGGAGACCCGTAGGCTTCTCGGTGGAAATTAGGGTTTCTTGGTTGGAGGTTTCTTGTGCTCACGGATTGATGATTGAACTGCGGATTCCTTCTGGGTTTTTTGTGAGCTTTTCGGTGATGTGTTCGTTTTGGCATTCTGAGCACTTTCACGAATTTACTATTTTTAGTAAATTCTATTTCTGGCAGTGGTCCTGTTGGTTTCGGCTCGATTGACCTTCTTCTTCAGTATGTTCAGTTGGATTTGCTCAACTTTGGCTTTGGGGCTCGTTTGGAGAGATAAGTTGAATTATTTTTAATAAAGTCATGTTTAATGTTATATTTTGCTGTTGACCCCCCCCTTAGCCTAGTGATTGAACTTAAGTTGTTTTTAAAAGTGGTCATTGAAGGGGTGGCGCCTCATGAGGGTATTTTATATTGTAAAGCTCAAATATTAATGCTTGAAAAAGGGACGCCCTTTTGAGGAGGTTATTTTAAATTAAAAAGTCAAAATTGCTTAAGGCAAAAAGGACGCCACATTTGGAGGGAAAAGGAGTTACTCAAATTTGAATTGCTGGGTTTCTAGAAGCTTCTGGACAGTCATCTCAAGTCTTTAAAAGGAGGTCTTGGTCTTCAGTTTCATCATCCAACTTCTTGAGTAACGTTACGCTGCCGAAATGGTGAGAGGATTGCTTCGAGGAATGAATGCCTCCTAGCTTGGCTCAACTTCGTGCTTGTGAGACAGCACCTAGTGGAGATATTTCTTGTGTTTGAGTGCATTTTGTAGTGAGGTATGCTTTGTTGAGAGTTAATGCATTGGTAGTTTAGTTGTTTGCACTTTTATGTCATTTTCAGAGGTTGCTGAGTTCATAGCTAAATTGTCATTTTCACTCATATTTCAAAAATACAAAAAGATTGCATTCTGGGTATTTCATATTTGCATTTGTCTAGGGAAGGCGCCAACATTTGTGAAGTTTCATAATTTTTAGTCAAGTACTGATTTTTATATCAGAAAATCGCCCTTCTCTTGGGGCCGTACTTTTGTACTTGCATGGGAATTTGAGAAAAAATAAAATACAGCAGTTTGGGTTGGTTTCTTGGATCTTACTTGGGCGCCCTGGTTATATGAAGCTGTTGCACTTTGTTTGGGGTCATTTGGCTGAGTATTTAGGGAGCTGTGATCATTTCAATAAGAACTCTGTGTTGCTGGTTAACAGTTTCAGACCTTGTTACAGTCATATCAGTTTGTATTTAGGGTGGTTCTTAGAGTTGAGTTGGTGTTAGACAGCCTTGGAGATCATTGAGGAAGACTTAATTAACATTGTTCTAAGTAAAGACTTCTAAATTTCTGTTATTGCAAGCGTTCTTCACATATTGTAAGCTGAACAGTAGTACTGTCAGCATTTTTAACATTCTTGCAATTTCCATGTTTATAACTGCCCACTGAATAAGTGGAAGAGGCTGGCTTGCCGCCTATTATCTTAATTTGCATTTTGTATTCACAAGTCTCCGCCATATGGTCGCCTCTTATCCATCATGGATTGAGTAGCACATGCTTGGTGTTGAGCTTTTTCCAGTATTGCAATTAGATAGGGATCCTCTGACCGAATGCTCGTCGCTCGCCGGCGCATCTCGTGGTTAGAGTTTCTTTTCAGCAATTTTCCTTTGAGATCCTCTGACCAATGCTCACACCTTGCCCGCATCGGGATCTTGGTGTACATTCTGGTTAGAGTTACTTTCAGCATCGTTTTGGTTTTCAAACTAACCTTAACGGGTGCTTGATTCATTGTAATTTGCTATTGAAAAAGTGAAAAAATTTGGCTCGGTATATTTCAGCTTGCTGCTTCTTGTTGGTCCATGTGACTACACCCGTACCAAGACTGAAAACATACCCAGAGGTGGACTTCCTGTCATCAACTGAACCTACCCAATCTGGATCTGTAAAACCAACCAGCCTTAGATCTTTGCATCTGGTGTACAGAATGCCAAAGTCAGATGTCCCTTTCACATATCTTAGAACTCGCTTCGCTGCAAACCAATGTTTTGCCTTAGAGGCAGTCATGAAACGAGAAATGTAGCTCACAGCATAACTGAGATCACGTCTAGTGGTAATAAGATAGATGAAGTTGCCCACTAGTTTCCAGAACGTTGACTCGTTCACCACTGGTGAGTCCGATTTGGCTGAAAGTTTCAACCCCTTCTCCATGGGAGTGGATGAGATTTTGCAATCTGCCATCTTGAATTTCTCTAGCAAACTTTTAGCATACTTCGACAGAGAGATGAAAATACTGCCACCTGTCTACCAAACTTCTACACCAAGACAATAGTGTAGGAGACCCAAATCTGTCATATCAAATGCCTAACACAAATTCAACTTGATATGCTCAAGCAAATGTAACCTACTACCAGTAATGATGATATCATCCACATAGATGACAAGAAGGATGCTATCACTACCAGTGCTCTTGACATACGAATTTGCATCTGAAGGACTCCTTTGAAAGCCCTGTGCTATCAAATATTTGTCAATCTTCAGGAACCATGCCCTGGGTGCCTGCTTTAGGCCATAAAGAGCCTTCAACAATCTGCATACCTTGTGCTCTTTACCTGCAACCTTGAAACCAAGAGGCTGCATCATGTAGACCTCTTCCTCCAAATCTCCATTGAGGAAGGCACTCTTAACATCCATTTGGTGGACCTTCCAACCAAACTGTTTTGCCATGGCTAGGACAAGTCGGATGGTGCTCATCTTTGTTGTATTTGTAATGTGAGTTATCCTAGCTCAAGCCCATTAATGTGTCATTCCCCTTCAAGGAATCAAAGCATATCCAAGAAAAGATCGTAATGGATTACCACCTCAACAAATAGTAGAATATATTAGAGAGCAAGAGGAAGCAAATGCAAGAGTTGCTCGTGGCACAAACGATCCTTTGAGGAGAGGAAGAGGATCAAGGAGGCCCCCTTGCTTCTCCATCTCATAGTGACTTTCCTAATGTCGTAGTAAAGAGCCACCCATTTTTGTATAGAATTGAAGAACCTATTAATGTGAAGGGAAGCAAGGGGCCATTAGAGAGAGCATTTAAGAATGATGCTTGAGATATTGCAAATCAAACAGTTGCAAGATGTCTATATGAAAACAGTTTGTCATTTATTGTTGTATGATCACCATATTGGCAGGGTATGTTGAGAAAAGCAAATGAGGCTCCACAAGGGTACATAGGGCCAGGTTATGAGGTATGTAGTGCCTTACTAGCAAAGGAGGTAAAAAAACATAGACAATGCATTGACTCCCATTAGAAATTCATGGAAACAAATAGGGGTGTAAAATATTTATAATAGATGGAAGGAAGCCATAAATCAGCCATTGATTAATATGATTGCAGTGTGCCCTAAAGGGGCAATGTTTTTGAGAGTCGTGGATTGCGAGGGATAACTGAAAGATGCACAATTTGTTGCTTACATCCTTATACAATGCATTCAAGATGTCGGTCCTCAAAATATTGTCCAAGTAATAACGGACAATGCAAAGAATTGTAGATTTGCAAGTATGTTGATTGAGACGTAGTTTGAACACATATTTTGGAAGCCTTGTGTTGTCCACTCTCTCAACCTCGTGCTACAAAAGTTGAGTAGCATTGATGCCTGTTTTATGACACACCGAACACTCTAGAATGAAGAGTCCAAAGACTCTCTATCCTCTCTTGAAAACTACCTTGTATGCTAAGATTGCAAGAAAGGTCATACGGCAATTCCAATGTTTCGTAAGTTGGGGATGGACAAGCTTAATGGATGATGTGATATGCTGGTATCACAAAGGGACCTTTGACAGTAAATTACTCAAAAGTAAGGATTTAGATTGATTTGGCGTTGAATGCTCTTTTATTTTTTGGGATTTTCGATTTTGAGATAAAAAAGGAAAAAAGGATGAGGGTTTAGAAGTCCTATACTAGGCCTATGAAATCAAGAGACAATAAGATTAAGTGAAACTCAAGAACAAGGCTTTGTTTCGCCACGAAAAACAACAACTACACAAAGCAAGTGCAATCTTCTGGGGTTTGTGCTTAAGATCTCTTCACCAAGAACAATACCATCAAACGAACAATATTATTCAAAGTAAACAATTGAAGCATCCACATTACTAGCTCAGTCTAACTTTACGCATTGAAAGGAAATCATCCATCCAAAGAAAGTATGAGCAAAAGTTCCAATAATCTATTCTATCAATCTATCATTCATCTAACTTGCATTCAATTTAAATACTAATTTAATCTATTCTATGTGGAAGATAAATATGGAACCATGCAAACACTTGACAATAAGAGGATTCAAAGCAACTCATGCAACATGAACTTTATTCTCAAAGTAGTCTTAAGCAACAATTTCATAGGTCTCTCTCTCTAAATAAATGAAATGAATGGGGTTTATATAGGCACCCCAATTACAAAGCAACAGCCCAGATTGAATCGAGATCAATGGCCAAGATTATTTCAAGAAACCCTAACCCTAAAACGCATAACTAACTTCATGGACACATGGCACAAGTAGGATGATCCATTTGGAGTGTGGAAAATAATGACACCTTGCAAATTAATCCAGCAAGTGAGAATCCAAAATGCAATTCCCCTTGGCTTGCTCTCTAGCTGCAAATGCAAGAAACTTTGTTATCACCAAGTCGAGCTCCTCCATTGATATGTTTGGCATAGTATCCAGCTGCACTCCCATTATGTCCAAGGTTTCAATGCAATAAGTGAAAGTATTTTCCCATCTACCTTCTTGCTTCTGAAAGTTATCCATAAAGGTCAAAAGAGAAGACATATCATCAAGCTGGTTTTCTTTGATAATTTGCATTTCCTTGAAGTAAATATTCATCACACTCTCTTTCAAACCTTCCAAATTTAAACTACTTGCATCATGAGTCTCTTGTCCCGTTAATCATTCAAGAGAGGTGAGGATTCTAAGCTGTATTTTCCCAAGAGAATTCTGCATAACAGCACACTCTTCTTTCATTCCATCATACATCTTTTTCTTTGCCAACAAAGAATGGTACCATCTACTGAAATCATATAAGGCTCCTTCATCAATAACACCTTCTTGCATTAGCAATTGCAGGGACACTTCCTTTAAAACCTTCAAACGAGGTATCACCTTGTCCTCCATGTATTGGAAGTCCTCCCAATTATCTTCAATCTGACAAATCTCAGTCATAAGCAAAGCTGATCTGTCATAGGTCTGAGCACATTTTTCCAAGAATTGCTCCATCTATTTTGAGATGTTGATCCAACTCCGAGTTGCTTGGCTTGTGATCCTCATGGCCTCAAGGGTGTCAAAAGATTCCTGAGGAAGGAAAAATGGTGGAATAAAAGCTTCACCATCTTGGCGCAAGCGGGCTGTTATTTGTTGAATGAACTCTATCAATCTCAAATTTTCCAGCTCTAGTCTTTCCTTCTTCTCCCCTGTTTTGTCAAACTTCTCCTTGATGGCCTTGGAAGTGTTTGCTAGCTCATGAAAATCTTGTTCTATTGTGGTTGGCCCAATGTCCAACATTGTAACTTCATAGTCCATTGGAGTAATCTAATCTCTAGGCTTGTCAACCTTTGGGACTGCAACTTGTAAAATCCTAGATCCTGCACCATTTCTAATAATCTAAGAATACTTTTTAGGCTTCTTCGGTGTTTTAGCTTTGCCAATCCCCTCTAAGAAGTCCTGCATACTCTCAATTGGTTGAACTTCATCCAGTGGTTTAGGCTTCTTCATCAAACTTTCCGTCAACCAATCTGGTATGGTGGATAACTCCATCCCATCTTCTAATTGGATATCATCATTAATCCCTTTCAAGGCAGAAATTATTTCATCACCCAGCTCCTAAATTGTTTTCAAGGATCTCAGTATCTCCCATGCCCTCGACCATAAGTGTATCTCCTCCTTCCAAACATTCTATGAAGGTTTGCTCTTGAAGAAACTCCAACTGATCTAACTCTTGAAGTTCAACTTCTTGTTCATGGTTTGGTTCATACTCAACAATGGACGCCCCTTCCACTATTCTGATGGATAATGTACTTGAAGATGATGGAATTTCATTCGCCTTTTGCTTCTCACTTTCCAATTCCTTACTTGCTGCTTTCTTTTCCTTTGTTTGAAGATCTTCAATTATTGCCTTCCTCTTGCTTGGACACGGAAGTTCGTCAGGACCTTCTCCAACTGCTTCTCCCTGACTTTCTTCATTACTTAGCATGGCATAGGTAAGGGAGACTCCTTCTTTTCTTAACTTGCTGATTTGATTATCCACCCATTCCCTAGAGCTAGCTATAATATCCTTCATCAATACATTCAAATCGGTCAACTCAGGTTGTGTCCAGTTGGGCAACAAGATAGGCTTGCTCTTTTCTTGTTCAAATTGAGGATGCACATATTCTCCATTGTTTTTTACCTGGTCAGGAACGAAGAATAAGTCACACTTCTTCACAAGGTCTATTGGAATTCTAGACCACATATTCTTCCTGACTCCATATTCGTCCAACAAGTTAGACCAATAGTCTTCAATATGCATAACATGAAGGGACTTCCTCCCGTGAACTCTCAAGTACGGATCATAATCTGACATTGGTTTATAAGTGCCTAACTTATAAAATTGTAATTTTGATCTTGCTGTCTTGGCTGATTGCAATGAGGGGCAGACTTCTAACATTTTCCCCATCACAATTGGAAAATTCACTCCCTGTTTGTTCTTTTTCTCTTGAATGGAATCCACATGGGCCAACTGCCTTGCAACTTCAAGCATAATTATCTTATCCGTTGGATACTGTGGGAGCTTATATGGAGCATCTGCAAACCCATGGACCCTTATGTATGTAAAAGTTGGAAATTGAATGAACCAGGATCCGAATTTGTCAAGCAATGCCATAGCCTCCTTAGACAACCTCTTTTGGATTCCTCCTTGAAGCAATCAAGTGACATACATGAGGAAGGCGTCATTGGTTATTTTATAATTGTCCTTGTAGTGCAACTGTAGCTATGGGTAACAATCATGCGCCCAGGATGTAGACTACGTAGGAACTCATGTAGAAAGTCTTGGTCTTCTCCAAGTTTCTTAACTGGAAATCAATGTTGTCACTTATTAGTTTTGCCCAATTTATTGTTTCCATTCCTAAAACAGTCTCCTCTACGTATGAGAACATCCATACTTCAAAGAACACCCCTTGAGGAGTACCCATAATCCTGTTCAACATGTGAATCATGTCACTATATTCTTCCTTGAAATCAGTGCAAATAAGCCTCTTAGGTAGCTTAGAACGATGCCTCTTCGGTTCCTTAACCCAGTTGTAATTAATTATATCCATACAAGTTTCTTTTGCCTGATCAAACATTATTTGTGATTCTTCTTGGGTCCTGTTCAACATTTTGTGACAACGAGGAATACCAAAACACCTCTCTGACTAAATCTTTTGTGAAGTACGCCAAACTGATCCCATTAGATGCTTTGATGGATCTTGTCTATGGATTGTATCTTCTGGCGCACTCAACTATCAGCTCACTGCACTGAACTACAGGTGGAAAACCAGCTGCTTGGTGAAGTCCGCATTTAACCATGTTGGTTGCAATAGGCGTGGGCATTTCATGCTGAGTGTCGAACATCCTTTTCTTGTGTTGAATCATGTTGAATTGCTTAAAGTTAGTATCCGCTATTTTCTTCCATTTCGATGGCAGTTGAGATTCTGGATAGAATTCCTTGAGAACTTCTCTCACTTGATTCTTTCTAACTCCACCTTCTATGTTCTTCGAAGTAGACATTGCGCCTGTACGGAGCTTGAAGTTAGAAAATTTTCACAAATTGCAAAGGCGGCGATTTTATGGCTGGAGAATATTTAAATAAATTAATTAAAAATTCTAGAACTCGATTGCTTAGGCTGGTTGGAGAATAAATTCTAATAAAATGAAATTTTACCAGCCTTTATCATTTTTTTAAGAAAATTCAAAGAAATTTTAAACAATTTATTGGAATTTTAGAGCTGAAAACTGAAGTCTTTTGTAAATCCAAGATTAAAATTCCTTTTTCCTCTTCAAATTCGCCAGCTTTGATCTTGCAATTGCATGAGAAATATGGAATAGAAGAAAAAATATTCAACCTTGTGCTCTAGAATCAATATAACTTGTAGCTCAGGAAGAAAAGGAGGATGCCTTTGGCTGAAAGAAGCTTACCTGTGAGAAAATTCGACCTATGAATAATGAAAAATAAACTCTCAAACGCTTCTTTTATAATAAAAAACTTTCCTTATTGGCCTGGGTCGACCTCTTCTATGATTGGTTGCGTTCTTTCAAAACACAAAAAGCGATCTTATCTTCTCTTTGATTTTTCAAGGGCGCCCCTTCTTGCTTGCTTGTGAAGTTTTTAATAAAAACTTAAGTCATTTTAATTTCTTTTGCTTAGAAAAATCAACCTCTAAGTGGAATTATCCACTTTAGAACTGGATTTTTACCTTTTACCAAAGTGACTCTTTGCCTTAGTCAATTTTTCGATTTTCTCCTTGGAAATTCGCCCCTCAACTAGAATTTTGATCATTTTAAGTGGATTTGGACTTCATGATGGAAGTCTTGAAGTCCTAATTTGGATTTTTATTTGCCTTAGCCAATTTCCACTTTCAGATATATTCGCCAACTAGAATTTTGATTCATCCAACTGGTTTTCACTTTGAACTTGGGCGAATTTTGACAGGACTCTTTAAATGGATGAATTTTGAATGGATTTATTTAAAATTTCAACTATATTTCTCTATGGGCACACCTCTTCAGACTTAGGCGAATTTCACCATAATCTCCTTGCTTTTTACTTTATTTTTCACTAATTTTTGCTCTTAGAAGTGCGATTTTTAAATTGATTTTCCAGATTTTTGCATGCGCTTTTCCTTGGTTTTCTCATGATTTTTCCGATTTTTTAAGATTTTTGCTTTATTTTTGCATGCTTTTCGATTCTAAAAGTGGAAACTTCTACTCCACTACAAATGAGACCTAGCACTTTCTAAAAATAGAAACTTACTAAAAATAGAAAAAAGCAACTTTCTAAAAATAGTAAATCCTAGATTGGTCTAAAAATGCCAAAAACGGAAAAAGCAAAAACCATAAAAGCAAAATCCCTAAAAAATAGGAAGGGTCAAAATTGAGCAAAAGCATAGGCAATCCTTGTCTACAGGGTCTTCTAAGCACTTCGATGACGTTCACGTTCAGTTTAAGGCTCAAATTCTCAACTTGGCTCAGGTGATGACTCCAGACTTTGACATGAAATTCCTAGAGCAACAGAGCTTATGAAATTTCCATTCAAAGCTAAACCCTAAAAACAAACCACCGAGGGTCCCCATTTGCAATGGGGCGATGTGTGAAATAGGTCACAACATCTGGCGACTCCACGTGAGGAATGTTTCTAAACATTCCTAAGATAAAGACCCATTCTGAATCCGAAATCTTTGACTAAATCAAACTAACTCATCCTTAGGTTAAAAGGTGTACTCAGAAAGGAAAGGAATCCTAGATTGGATCAAGACACTTTTTCTCTTAATCACAAGTATGTGCAAATGCATTCATTTCTATCTCATAAGATCAATCATTCATTTCTATCTCATAAGATCAATATGACTCTTTGGTTCCATCATGGCTGTTTTGTGTATTTTATCTCAACTCCAAAAGCATCCTTGGATAGAGCCTCGCTGCCAACAAGCGTTCATAGCCCCGGCGAGGTTATCTCTATAATTTCACAGAGATTGCTCTACTTCCTGCGATTTATCTTTATTTTTTTGTTCTTTTGTACACCTGTAGAGATGTCCACACACCCAAAAGCCAAGTGCTTCATTCTTTTCCTTTGGTTCATTTTGATATTCTTCTTTTTTTCATATATTTCCACACTTCGGCCTGTAAACAATGAAGCTCACATGGGTTTGATCATCATAGTGGCACTGAAGCAAGACTTTTGATTATTCTTTGTAGTTTAGCCAATAACTTCGCCTAGGAGACCATAATGACTCAGAGATTTCATTGTGTAAAATATGATGATCATAAGATTCAGTGTCAAGAAACAATAGATGATTCCCTTCTAGCCAAGTACAAGTCCTAACCTAGAGTCAAACTAGAAGGATTCAATCTCGGATTCCGAGATCCCCAACAAATATTTATCAAAGGAATGATCCATTCATTACTTTGTGGAATAAGACCAGTGTGTGCCTGAATCTTTTACCACCCTTTTCCGAATGTGGATCCTCATTTATTCAAAACTAAACCCAAAGCAACAAACGAAAGCAATCTAATCTAAGAAAGTAGGAACAACTCAACTAACGCAAACCAAAGCAAGGGAAACTAAACTAAAGCAAACCAAACAAAACCAAACTCAACTGGAAAGAAAGCTAATCTAACTATGTACAAAAGCAAGACTCGTGAGGAGTCTAGGACTGGAAGTAATGTTTGAGAAATTGCCCATTGACTGGCAATGGGACATCTTCTCCGGTCAATTTCTTCAATCTGAATGCATTGTCTCCAAGAATTTCTGCAATCTGATAAGGACCCATCCATAAGTTGTCAAATTTATCATGGTCTCCTTTACGCTCGTAGGTTTTGTCCCAACAGAGGACTAAATCAGAAATTCTAAATGCCTTTATCCTCGCTCTTCAATCGAACCATCTCTTTACAATACTTTGATGTTTTGAGAAATTTTCCAATGCTTGATCTCTTTTCTCTTCCAAAAGTAGCAATTGTGACAACCTGGTTTTAACTCTGTCCTCTTGATCCAAACACTCCTGCATGAATTGCAACATTGGAATCCTCAACTATATGGGAAACACAAGATCTTGTCCATATACCAGATGATAAGGTGATGTCCCCAAGGAACTCTTTACTCTTACTCTATCCGCCCAAAGAGCAAATCTCAACTGTGTGTGCCAGCCCCTTGGGTTCTTGTCTAACAACTTCTTGATAACATTCAACAATTTTTTGTTTGTGGATTCTGCCAATCCATTACCTTGGGGATAGTAGTTTGATGAAAACTTCAGTGTGACCCCATACTCAAATGCCCAATTAGAAAATTTCAAAGAAGAAAATGCAAAACCATTATCACAAACTAAAGCATGTGGGCATCCAAATCTAGTGATAATGTTTTCTTCCAAAAACTTAATTACCGTATCCGTTGTGCACAATTGTAAAGCCTAAGCTTCTGACCACCTTGTACAATAGTCAGTTGCGGTTAGGATATACCTGTGTTGCATAGAGGAAGGTGGGTTGATCATACCAATGAAGTCGAGTCCCCACTTCGCAAAAGGTCGTACTTCGATCACCGGTTGAAGTGGCATGGCTGGGTTCTTCTCTCGTGCAGCTGTCACTTGGCATGTGTGACAGGTTTTCACATGATCGTAGACATCCTTGAACACTGTGGGCCAATAATAGCCTGCCATTAGAACTTGGTGTGTTGTTGCCAATGCTCCTCCATGCCCGATTCCGAACTTGGAATGAAAATGTTCCATTATTTGTCCTGCTTCTTCCTTTCCAAGGCATCTCAGGAAAACTCCTTCATGGTTTCTTCTGTATAGTACTGCTCCTTGCAACATATATCTTTGGCCTTTCATTCTCAAGGCCCTCTTTTGTATTGGATTCAAATGATTAGGGCACTTGTGGTTGAGCAGGAAGTAAGTGATATCATCATTCCATTCACTTGGGGATACCTCTTGTAGTTCATAAATTTGTTGCACTAGTCCTAGTCCTGCAACAATGGTCTATGTCAAGGCTTAGCCACTGACAATTTTCATCGGTAGGATCTCTATATCATATTCTTGAATGATGGTCACCCACTTGCCTCTTCTTTCTCCTAATTCATTTTGCATCAAGAGGGTTTTAGCAGCCATGTCTAGAACTATAGCAAAGATTTTGCTTCTCAGAATATAATGTCGGAACTTTTTAATTGCCTTGACTAAGGCATACGCTTGTTTCTCTACATTCAGGTATCTCAATTCCGCATCTTTGAATGGTGCACTCATGAAGGCAGTAGGATGTTCATCCTTTTCATCTGTCTTTTGGGTCAGCATTGCAACACATGTATGCTCTAACGCGAAAGAATAGAGGCAGAAGTACTTCGTGTAGTCAGGGTTGACCAAGATGGGAGCATCAATTATGGCTTGTTTGATCTCCTCAAATGCCTTCTTTGCTGGCTTTGTCCATTCTATCTTCACATCTTTCTTTAACATTTCACTCAGAGGTCTGACTATTTCAGAAAACCCTATTATGAACTTCCTCACAAAATTAATCTTCTCGAAGAAAGACTTCATCTCTTTCTGGCTTGATGGCAAACCGATTCTTGATATAGCTTCTACCTGATCAGGATCAATAAGAATCCCTTTCTCCATTACTACATGGCCCAGTAATTTTCCCTCGGTCACCCCAAATATGCACTTCTTTGGGTTCAATGAAATCCCATATCTTCTACATCTTTGGAATATCTTCCTTAGATCCTGTTGTGACCTTTTCACACATCGCCCCATTCAAAATGGGGACCCCCTAATTTTTGCTCCATTCTGGTCTTTTTGGGCTTTGTTTTGGTCTCTCTCTCTCTTTATTTCTCTTTCTGTTGTCTGTCTTTTTGGGATGTGCCCATCTGTGAGTTTAAAAGTGAAATTTCGCCAAGTCTATAGAATTAGGGTTTTGAACTTTCCAGCCAATTTGTGGTCAAACAAGGTGAATAAATTGAAAACAGAGATTAGCGTTGCAGTCAGCATGCTTCCAACAAGTTTCCATTGAAATTTCATCAGATTCGGCCAAATTTACCATTTTAGTAAGTGAAAGCAATCTGTGTATGCCTTCAACATTTTGAAATTTCAATCATTAATCGACTGTAACACATCGTTACCGTCCGCAAATTTTGGATTTAACAAATCCTGCTATTTTTAGCGCTTTAGCTCCAAGCAAATTTTAGGGTTTATATGCAAAAGTTTTTCAATGCATGTAGCGATTCCTTTTGGGTTTTCTTCAACATTCGCTATGGTATAAATAATATGCGCGAGATGCAATTAAACTTCCTTCTTAAAGATTCAAAATTTTCGAAGCTATTTTCTTCTTAGGGTTTGTGTCGGTTTTCTTTGCATGCCCACGATTCTCGTGGGCTTTTCTACAGCTTCAATGATGATGTGTGACATGCAAAGCAAGATGATCGCGATTCAGAGACTTACTATTTTATGCACTGGATACCGGCTTAGCGCCATCGTAATCACAAACAAGGCGGCGCAACAAAAATGAGGTCAAAATGAGTGGTCAAAGCCGGAGACATAAAAGCCGATTAGGGTTTCGTACTTTTGGGACTCCAAAGAGGGGTAAAGGTCGTAATTTTCAAAACCGGTGTATCCCATCAAGGACGATCTTCAAGCTATCATCCATCATCTGTGAGGGAATTTGAAGGTAATCAGAGCACTTACTATTTATAAGGCATTTTAAACTGGCTAAAAATAGTAAACCAATGTCAGGCGCCAGTGTGAACAGGCAGGTCATCCGATGAGGGTCACATCATTCGAATTTCAAGTCAAATGGAGTCGTGGAGGTCTCAGAAACTAGTAGTTACTATAAATAGTAAACCACCTTTAGAAACATACTATTTTTAGTAGGCCAGCTCAAGATAGCAGTGTGAACGGGCTGACGAGGTCATGAAGGTCCTGTGCTTAAAATTCTAGATTAATCCGAGCTTCAGAAGTGTGAAAATTAAAAGACTTACTATAAATAGCAGGGCGTGGAGAAGCTAGCAGAAGAAGGAAAAATGGCTAAGTCTGAAGTTCATCCTCCTGCACATGTCATATGCGCCCATGCAAGGTGGAAGTGCTAAAAAGTTTCTAAGGCATTGCTAATATCCTTCACCACCCCCAAAATGCGCCCTCACCCTCAGCTGGCTGGCAGAAGTTTAAAACAAAAGTCTAAGTCAAGGTTTCATCCACCTTGACCCCCTAAATGCGCCCACCTCAAGTCAAGCATGGGAAAATATTCTAAGTAAAGTTTCATCCTCCTACATGTCTAAAATGCGCCCATCCTTCTCACCATAGGAAATGCGCCCAAGTTTAGAAAGAAAGTCAAAGGAGGGCATTGAAAGTTTCATCCCTCTCACCCCCTCAAATGCGCCCAAACAAAGGCATGTCAAGACAAAATGTGTGTTTGGAAGCTTGTGATGAGCCCTGCTGGCTTTCAACTCAAACCCCAGTATTTCTTAAGTCTTTTTAGTGTTATTTTAGTTTTTTAGAGAAAAGTTCATAGACAGAAGAGAAGGGACGCAGCATATAAAAGCTTATAAACTGAAATACAGAGCAATTTCCTACAGAATGGAAATGCAGAAGATGTTATTTTATTGAAACAATGAGATCATGAATGATAGACATACCAGAATGTTTCCAGTTATTTTATTTAAAACAATAGCCAGCTCGCCAGCCAAGAATGCTGAGAAACTGACAATAATGGATGCCAAGCCTCCAGATCTGGGTTCTCCTGCCTCGAAACTGGATACAAATCTTTGCAAATACTAGATGCCAAGGATGGAAGTCAAAAGGCAACCCAAAAGAAGGCGTTTCAACCAAACCCTTCACATGCCTCTCTAGAATGCACAAATCCCAATGCAAGTCATACGACCAAGAAAAGAATGAGTATTATCCCTGCTGGATGCCACTGAATCTGAAGAAGAAGGCGCCACAAGGAAGAAACCCTTTTTATTGCAATCAACAGTAAATCTCAATATATTACTCAGTCTAAATCATGTAGAACCTCTGAATGAAGCTCTCAACTGCACAGATTCGATTGATCTTTCACAATCTCAAGAGTGCTCAACACTGAAGAGGTATCGTTCTTTAATGGAAGATTGTTCAAACCCTGATCACAGGAGAATGCACAGGAAGAAGCACAAGGCAAAGTCGAAATTATCAAAAGGTGAGTTTCTCATTGCCAAAAATGCCCTTTTATGCAAAAGGCACTAATTCCAAGAAAGATAAGCCACTTTTAATAATTAAATCTTTTTAAATTATATTTAAGTCATTTCAATAGTATTTGACTTAAATACTTGGGCGCACTTTATCAATTTAAGTGATTAAAATATTAAATCACTTTTAGAGAATATTTAAGTGATTTAAAAAGTATAAAGTCAATTTGACTTTATAATTAAATATTAACCAATTAATATTTAAATCACTTAAAAATCCATAACTCACTCAAAACACCATATAATCCTGTGCCGTCAGAAGCTATCAACTCCTGCACTGCTAACGCCTGCTGTGAACCAATCATTGGGCTCTGAAAACAAGAATGATCAAACTCTCCGGTAGTGCAATACCTAACGACTTAACCAACCGCTGAAATACCAAAGGGTCCAATAAAGGGCTAACAATTAATCGTTCTCGAATCTACCAGAGCGGGATATCACAATGCCTTCTCTCGTAATTTGTTTGCCCACAAGCAAACCTTCCAAAGTCGGACAAGAATATCGCTACTCTCCCAAGTAGCATCCTTCACGGGGTAGATCTCCTAATTTTACCGCGCGCATTCCCTGATAACCCGCCTCCTAAGATGACGCTCTCTGGAATCCATAATGGCCTCAGGTATCAAAATCAATTTCCCCTCATCATCTAGGGGTGGTAAATCAATAGAAGGAATCACATGTTGTCCCAACGCCTTTTTGAGGCGTGACACATGGAACACGTTGTGAACCTTACTGTCCACTCGAAGATCTAACTCATAAGCCACTTCACCGACACGTCTGACAACTCTGAAAGGTCCATAGTATCGCAGGTTTCTACGCCTTCGCATTAAGGGTGGACTGGCGAAGGCCGGAGCATCAACATAATTCAAATCATCGATCTCGAAAGACGCCCAATCTTCCCAACAACATATTATTTCCACTTTGTTTCCCGTATATCTCTAAGTGCTCTACATTAACCTCGTTCTCCCCGTAGAATAAACCACTGCATTAAAATTTCCACCGGCCACTGTTAATAAATCTAGAGGCTCCTGAAAGCATCGCTGGTACCTTTACAGTCATCCGATGCTCATGTGATGAGTGGTATTGTAGCAATACTCACAAAGGTATAACCACCTCACCCATGCCTTCTGCTGCCCTGAACTGTAATTTCGTAAGCATCCTTCCACCCATTTGTTAACTATTTCCGTCTGACCATCTGTCTGGGGGTGGTAGCTGGTACTCGGAGTGAGCTCTGTCCCGCAAAGTTTGAATAACTCCTGCCAGAAGTTACTCATAAACCTGCTGTCCCTGTCACTGACTATACTCCGAGGCAAACCGTGCAACCTGAATACCTCTCGGAAGAACAAATCGGCCACCTGGGTAGCTGTGTGTGTAGTATTGATTGCGAAGAAATGTGCATACTTCGTCAACCGATCTACTATCACAAAAATGTTGTCCTTCCCTTGAGCTTTTGGCAAGCCCGTAATGAAGTCCATGGACAAGCATTCCCACTTCCTCTCAGGAATAGGAAGCAACTGTAGTAAACCTGTAGGGTGTGTATGCTCTTGCTTGTTCTGCTGACAAACGAGACATTCCCTGACATACTGGAGAACAAAAGACTTGAGACCCTTCCAAGAGAATCTCTCCCATACCTGCCTGTAGGTCTTAAAGTAACCAGGATGTCCTGCCATGGGTGAATCATGGAATGACCTCAATACTCTGTCCCTCATCTCAGAACCTGGGACTAGTAAAATCCTCCCTTTGTAAATGATAAGATCATTTACAAGTGAATACCTGTCATCCTATACTGTCCCGTCTACTATGCTAGAAGCCCATGGGTCCTTAGCATACTCTGCTACTATCAGATGTCTCCAGTCCTCTGAAATCAGTGTAATAGAGCACAAGTGAGGACGGCCAGATAAAGCATCAGCAACCACATTCTGAGTGCCCTTGACATAGGAGATGTCAAAATCATAAGACTAAAGCTTGCTGACCCATTTCTGTTGCCTCTCGTTCAGATCTCGCTGCCCAAGAAAATGTTTCAGACTATTATGATCGGTTTTAACAGTGAATTTGCTACCAATCAAGTACTGCCTGAATTTGGACATGGCATGCATGATGGCCAACATTTCCTTATCATAGATACCATAGCTCCGCCAGACTCCTTAGCTCTTGCTCGAAACCTATAGGGTGTCATCCCCGCATGATAACGCACTAATAATTTCTACCTACCCAAATACACCTGCAGGTTTGCGAAGTCCCATGAGCTAAAACCGGATGACGTAGGTCATGAGAAGTTTGAACTTTCAAAGCACGTGATAAAGCAGTGGTGTCCACAAAAGCACTCTTCTTAGTCAAATCGCTAGTATGCAGCGATGCCACGAATCCACCTTACAATCTAACCGGAATGGTAGCGTACACAAATTCCCCGAAATGGTTACCGTTCTGTGAAGCCAATCGATGATAATTTAACTTTCTCTCGATCAGTCAATTTCCAGACGCCGATGATGTGTCCTGTATATAAAGCTCGCCATGCCCAAAAGCTACACTTGACTCCTTTACGTAAGGGCGATTCCCCGCTGGCATAATTTACTCTCATCCAAGTGAACCATGTGTTCCTCCCATGATTTGCTATAAACCAGGATGTCGTCAAAGAACACCAATACAAATTTCCTCAAGTGAGGATGGAAAACCCTGTTCATTGTAGACTGAAACGTGGCTGGAGCATTGGCTAAACCGAATAGCATAACCAAGAAATCATAGTGTCCACAATGACATCCGGATCAAGAGTTTCTCTGTCCTCCTCCTGACTGACTGATGCATAACCATTCCTCAACCAATCTTTGAGAAGCAGCAAGTCTGCCTTTATCAACTCATCTATCCGCGGAATAGATACCCTGGTTTCCTTTATTGTCTTCCTGTTGAGCATTATGTAGTCAATACACATCCTGAGTGTACCATCCTTTTTCTTCACCAAAACAACTGATGAAGCAAAGGGTGACTTACTCGGCCTAATGTGCCCCATAGCTAAAAGCTCCTTAATAGTTTTCTCAATCTCATCTTTCAAACGCTTGGGGTGCCGATAAGGAGTAATCATGATTGGTTTTGTGCCCTCATCCAGCTCTATAATATGCTCAATACCTCTATCAGGAGGTCTGCCTGGTAGAATTGCACTGAAAACCTTTGCATGTTTGAATCGAAGTTCCTGCACATCTAGATGGTAAGAAGAAGCTTGCTGCTCCAACTGTGAAGGCATTAGCTTGCACTCAGCAGCCCACTCTACCATGTCGTGTCGAATCAAACGTTCCATTCTCCGGAGTGAAATTTCTCTAAGGTTGTTGTCCTTGATGGCTTTTAGAATGTGATTTGTGCCATCTATGCTGAATTTCATCTCCATGTCACGCAAATTAAGTGTGAACTCTCCTATCGCATGAAGCCACTTCATGCCAAGAACTATGTCCGTTCCTCCCATGTTCACAACATAAAAATCTGCCTTAAACTCAAAATTGTTGAGTTTCAATGGCAAGTCAGGTATCATCCTCTCGCAATTGAGAGTGTATCCATCTGCAACCTTCACACGTATGCCTTCAAACTGCTGAGTTTGAATTCCCCGTTTCTCCACTAACCGTGAATCAATGAAGTTGTGGGTTGCACCTGTATCTAGAAGAGATATGACCCTTTGACCAGCTAGGACCCCACAGAGTCTGAAAGAACCCTCTCTCTGCATGCTAGACATATGAGCCTCCTGTAACTCTATTTCTACTACCATTTCTGCCTCATTTTCTGACTCTTCTCCATCTGTATCATAGATTTGCTGATCAGAAAAATCAGTCAACGCTTCTCCCTCATAAAACCACTCCATATGCCTGTTTTGCCCTTTGGGTTTGAGGGGGCAGTTATGATTAATGTCATACAGACCCTTGCAGTAAAAACAAAGTTTCCTTCTTCGTAAATCGTTCATTGTTTCTCGATCTAAAGGGGCTGCAAATTTCTTTTTTGGATCTGCATTATCAGCCTTCTTCGGATCTGATTTGTTCTCTGTGTAGGAGGTAGTTGGTTTCGAGCCAAATGGCTTACGAGGTGTAGTTAGCTCCATACTGTGAGCTTTCCTCATGGCCTTCTGTAAAGTAGGTGGATCAAATGCTTTAATCCAACCTTTCAGGGGCTCGAAAAGACCCTCAATGAACAATATGATCAACCTCCTCTTCGAGATTCCTGTCATCATCACGGATAGTCTTTGGAACTCTCCAATGTACGATTCCAAGCTACCCAACTGTTTCAGTTGTGCCAGATCTCTGAAGAATAGTTCTGGGTCACGTCTATCAAATCTCTCTACCAGTCTATCAGTAAACTCCCAGTACGAGGTAATCCTGTCATGGTGAAGAGTAGCCATGCCATGAATCCACCAGTCATGTGCCACGCCATCAAGGTGAAGTGCTGCAAATCGAATGGCATCCTCCTTAGGCATGGGACGTAATGTCAAGAATGTGTCAAGCTTACTGACCCAAGCACATGCTGTAACTCTACCACTGCCATCAAAGTTCGCCAATGTAAGCTTATTGGTAGCCTGTCTAAGATCATTCTGCTTGTGTCTAGGCCTCCTGTCATTCCTGCTTCTGGTGTCTTCTCTCTTCTAGCTCATGAATCTATCGAAGTTAAGGTGCTCCTTAACTCTAGGTGGCAAAGCATCCCATTCATCATGCATAACCATGATGTTATCTGCAAAATTTATCTCACCACCCTGTTCAACTTCATCCTCTTCCTCAGCATCATTTCTGGTAAAAGTAGGACATGTAGCCCTCTCAAAGGTGCGTGCTGGAGCTATGACTCTCTGAGGCTCTTTGTGAATACTGCCTTCATGATCTCAATCTAGATTTTGAGCTCTATTCATTGTCAAATTTTGGACATTTGTGCTGAGTTGTTGGAGAATAGTCGCCACCTATTCTTGGCCTGCAACCATGCCTCTGAGCACATCTCTAGCTTCTCTATCCTCATCATCAAGATGATTCCTGCAATATCCTTCAGCAACCCTGTCAGCCATGTTATCAAAGCCTAATTCTTCTTCTTGTTAGTCAAACGGAAATGCTGAAAAAGGTTCAAAAGTACTTCTCTGCAAACCTGAACCCCTACGTGAGTAATACCTTTCAAACCTATTCTGATGAGGCCGCATATAGACTGCTAACCCTGCAGGCTGGCAGGATGTATGCTCTGATATCACTGTGATGAGCCCTGCTGGCTCTCAACTCAAACCCCAGTATTTCTTAAATCTTTTTAGTGTTATTTTAGTTTTTAGGAGAAAAGTTCATAGACAGAAGAGAAGGGACGCAGCATATAAAAGCTTATAAACTGAAATACAAAGCAATTTCCTACAGAATGGAAATGCAGAAGATGTTATTTTATTGAAACAATGAGATCATGAATGATAGACATACCAGAATGTTTCCAGTTATTTTATTTAAAACAGTAGCCAGCTCGCTAGCCAAGAATGCTAAGAAACTGACAATAATGGACGCCAAGCCTCCAGATCTGGGTTCTCCTGCCTCGAAACTGGATACAAATCTCTGCAAATACTAGACGCCAAGGATGGAAGTCAAAAGGCAACCCAAAAGAAGGCGTTTCAACCAAACCCTTTACACGCCTCTCTAGAATGCACAAATCCCAATGCAAGTCGTACGGCCAAGAAAAGACTGAGTATTATCCCTACTGGATGCCACTGAATCTGAAGAAGAAGGCGCCACAAGGAAGAAACCCTTTTTATTGCAATCAACAGTAAATCTCAATATATTACTCTGTCTGAATCATGTAGAACCTCTGAATGAAGCTCTCAACTGCACAGATTTGATTGATCTTTCACAATCTCAAGAGTGCTCAACACTGAAGAGGTATCGTTCTTCAATGGAAGATTGTTCAAACCCTGATCATAGGAGAATGCACAGGAAGAAGCACAAGGCAAAGTCAAAATTATCAAAAGGTGAGTTTCTCATTGCCAAAAATGCCCTTTTATGCAAAAGGCACGAATTCCAAGAAAGATACACCACTTTTAATAATTAAATCTTTTTAAATTATATTTAAGTCATTTCAATAGTATTTGACTTAAATACTTGGGCGCACTTTATCAATTTAAGTGATTAAAATATTAAATCACTTTTAGAGAATATTTAAGTGATTTAAAAAGTATAAAGTCAATTTGACTTTATAATTAAATATTAACCAATTAATATTTAAATCACTTAAAAACCCATAACTCACTCAAAACACCATATAATCCTTTGTCGTCAGAAGCTATCAACTCCTGCACTGCTAATGCCTGCTGTGAACCAATCACTGGGCTCTGAAAACAAGAACGATCAAACTCTCTAGAAGTACCACTGACCCTCTAACCAATCTAGCTAGCCCACAAGAGTCCAATAAAGGGCTAACACACTGTTCCCGAGAACTGACTAGAGCGGGGACATCACAAAGCTGGTCAAAGGAAAGTCAAGGCGTTGAAAGAGATTCATCCCTCTACACATATGAAATGCACCCATCCTCTTGGACATGTGATATGCACCCAAATCAAGGCATGTGCGGACAAAATTACCATGGCGTGAGGTCAATGAAGGTGAAGTTGGTAGAGGAAAGTTACTAAGGCATGGAAATAAATATCCTCTTCAAGTGTGAAATGCGCCCAAGGGGACTTGAATATGCTAGGCGTGGAAATGAAGTATCCTCCCCATAGTGCTAAATGTGCCCAAAATGCATAAAGTTAGAAATGAAATAAAATTACCCAGGCATGGCTAATATCCTCTTCTGAGTGTGAAGTGCGCCTAGGGTAATGTGAATAAAATATGTTGGGCGTTGGAATTAAAATATTCTCCATGACATGATATGTGCTCTCAAGGCATTTAAAAGAAAAAATTTCTGAGTTTAAAAAAAATAAAAAATTCACAGGCAGAATGACTGAAGATGAATGAAAATTTTTCTAAGGCAAAAATTCAAAATGTGCCTTTGCTAAGTGATTTTAAATTTTTTCTAAGGCACAAAATTCCACCTCCCTAGAGGAAAATTACGCCAGGACTTGAGGTGATGAAATTGGTTAAGACATGAATAAATTTGCCAGTGGAGAAGTACGATGATGCTAGCTTCACAGGATTGACAATGAATTTTCAAGTCAAGAAAATGCGCCCAAGGATGAAGAACCGGATTAAATTTGATGTGAAATTATTTTTCTAAGGTTCAAAATTCAAAAAAAAATTAAAATGAACGCGTTCGTTGTATACCCATGAATTCAATGTGTTCTGAAGGAAGTTTTCTTCTGGGTATTGAAGATTTTCGACAAGGAATGGATTTTAGTGTCTTTTGCACTTCGCCAAAGCTTTCAAGGTGGAGAATTTGATCGGCCCTTGAATTATGGAATTTTCCTAAGGGAAATTTAAATTTTTTTTCTAAGGCAAAGTGAAGAAAATGTGTTTTCAAAGTAAAATGCTCCAAACAATGAATTTGAAAGGAATTGCCTAGATGATTTTGATCGAATTCTTCATGAGACTAATCTTCCAGAGTCAGCGATGAATAAAATTGAGTATCAGAGCTTTGGCTGGTGAAGTGAATTCCTTGAAGATGATGCAATTGAAGCTAACACTCTCAAAAGATGATTTTAAAAGTGCACCTCCTAAGTATGCCCTTGAGAATGATGAAATTTGTCTAAGGCATTGAAATATGATGCATAGGAGTCATATGCCCCAACCTACAGATGTTGAAAAATCGTGATGAAAGCAAAATTGGCTAGAGAAAAAGCGATGAACCCTTCAAAGTAAAGCATGAAAATCAGGTAAGTAAGGAGGATTTATATTACGAAGTGTTCTGATGCTCTTCTCCTTGCTTGTTTTGCAGGAGGAACGTCGAAGACCAAGTGGTGATGACTTGGAGTGATGAGGCAAATAGTCCAAGGTGATAGAATCATGAAGCAAGAAAAGTTGGAAGAAGTGGCTAAGTGTTGGAATTTCTCCCTAAAGACCTGATATGCACCAAACGCAATCAGGTGAATGCAAAGCGTGAACGATTGAATCCAAGACAAGAGAATCTTCCAAGTTCAGAATGAAGGAAAAGATGAAGGCTCGGGTGTTGTCAAACAGGTTAAAAAATTACAGCCTTGAAGTTGCAGATCGAGAGCGTGCCTGCCATACTAGTCCAAGAGGTTGGAGCAGTGTGAACACATCTATGAACAGGAATCTTCTAGAAGATGGTGGCCATTAATTGCTCATTTATTGCCCCACTCCTCTTTGTGGCGGATTTTAGGGTGAATCTTGTTTAGGGCTGGGGTGGCACAATTTGGGCCATCAAGCCGATTGTAATCTGAGTCGTCCGTTGGACTTGGCCAGCTATATAAAGGGGGAGTCCCCCTCATTTGTACTCAGTAGAGTTAGAATAGCAGAGAAGGAATAGAGAGAAATTGATAGAATAGAAAGTAGAATAGTTTGATAGTATAGTTTAGGTTGGAAAGGAAAGTCTTCCCTTTGAATACTTTGTAAGAAGTTGTTGTGAATGCTTTCATAATAAAAGGATTTTTCATTGATGGTGATTTCTTCTTTGTTATGAGTAGTTGTCGAGGCTTCTTCATCCTTCCAATTCATGTAGCATCTTGAAGTAGCTTAAAGTAAAATAGATTTCATTTCATGCAAGTACTTAGTAATTGTGGAATGTGGTGCTCGATTTGAGCAAGACTTCGCTTGTCCATACCACTAGCGGGCTCGCTGACGGTGGGTTCGCCCTGCGTGGTTAACTGGATTACTTTTCAAACTTAACTTCGATTGTGATTCACGTGTTTGTATGCATCGCCTTGATGGTACTTGCATGTTGAGTTATAATCTGAACACCTTTCGCTACTCCTCTGAAGATTGCACCGGTTTTGTGGAAGTTGTCTGAAGCGAGGCAAAGCAAGGCT
>VDFB02023917.1:0-14280 GCA_007258455.2 Sequoia sempervirens | reverse complement strand
AATTTGATTGTGATCATTAAATATTTCTCATTCTTCTAGAGGAGTAGGCCACTCACTCAAGGGAAGGAGAATGATTTTTTTTGTTACATGTGTGAATGTAGTTCTATAAATGTATGTGTGCTATTCACTATGATAGTATATGTTTCGTTAAATTGCAGGTTAGTAATTCCTTCAAGATTTTTTCTTAAAGGTTATCTTATTCATACATTATAAGTGTTATAGACACATGAAATTTGACCATACACCAACTATAGTTGACTTTTACCTTATCTTGATCATTAATTAAATAAATATTGATTATTTATTTAATTAATTTATCCATCACCTTTATTCCACCTTGTTGTAACCCATTAATTAAATAAATATAAATTAGTATTTATTTATTTAATATATCCTTCACCTTTATCCCCCACTTTAATTAAATAAATATTTGTTATTTATTTAATTAATTCATCATTTCACATCATTTTCTCTAATAATTAATTAAATATTTTTATTGTTATTTAATTAGTTATTGAGAGTCACATGACTAACTAAGAGCTTGTCTAAATCCATTAAATGTAGAGACTTGCCACAAAAATTCAAACTAATTTTGCATCTCATCCATCCATTTTGTTGGTTGTTTTTAATTCCCAACCAAATATCACAATTAATCTATGGATTTTTCTAGGTCCAATAATAAATTATTTGGAGGGATTGATCGACGAATAGGTGAAAATTTGAAATAATTTTTCCTTAGCACTTTGGGTTATCCAAAACTTTTGAGGGTAGTCCCTTAGAATTTTCTTAAAATCTCCTATTCCAATTTATCCTAAACATTGTAATTAGAATATTTGTTCTCTATATATTTGCTTGATGATTATGAAAATATCAGGATCTGGCAATATCATTTAAGCTTTTAAATAATTTACAACAATAGAACAAGAAAAGACATGAAAATTCAACAAATAACTTCAAATGAATTGAAAGATTGTATGTTTCCCTTGTATGTGTGACCTTAGAGTTTCAATTAGACATAAATTCAAAAGAATAGTGCCTTAACCTAGGGAAGGAGTCAAAATAGATGTAATTGAAGTTGATTAATAGAATTTTACCCAAACATCAAAGAGATTTACAACAATCCCTTACATTATTGCACTCAAAAATTCTTAACTAACTCTACTTCAAACTCGTTGCATCATTTCATACAAATCAATATTCTTATTTAATAATTTAACTTATCCTTTAAACCAGAGCTAAAATAAGAAAATACATCAAAGGAAATACAATGACGATGAGATGAAAGAAATTTGATCATTTTTCATTCATAATTTGTATAAAATGTACATCAAGAGACAATTTCCAAAAAACTGTGCCATTATATTCAATAGATGGTAGAACAATTAAGAATAACCTACAAACTACATGCAATTTAGACTCAATAACCTAGAAAGATGTAAACTCTATTCTCTATGTTTTTTCATTATAGAATTATCTAATAGATCCATGCAAATGGCCTTGAATTCCCTTTTGCTAAGAATAAGGGAGAAATACAAGCTTTAGACCAAGTACACATGTCATATTTTCATTTGACATTGAATTACATTACAAAATATGAGCACAATTGCTCATGGAGTGAATATTCTAAAGGAAAAGAGTCATTATCCTTTATTTCAAGTATATTCCCTCTCCAAAAAGGATTGATGTTGTTGGTTGTACATTCTTTGTTGCTTCTTTTCTTCATTCTTTAGTCAATGGAAGCATGGAAGATGACCTAGTAGATAAGACAAAAATCCTAGTCTAAAAAAGACAAAACTCCTTCTCAAGTAGTTGTAGAATTTTTTGGCACTAATTAAGCATATGAAAAAAATGTTGCTTCCACATCATCTAAAAAGGCTTACATTTTTGGAAGCCGGTTGTACTTCTTATCCCAAGCATCATATTCTTCTTCAATAGGTCAATTAAAGGCCAAAAAATCATCCAATTTAGTACTATAAGTGTCATACTTTTTGACAACTAAATTTGCTTCCGTATCATATTCTTCAAGGAACCTACAACTTCCCCAAATAATGTTTATGCAACTCTTTAAGAAGTTAGTGACAATAGGATCCCTTTCACAAACCACTAAAGCCAAGGATGTTGTGATTTTCTCCAATTGTGTTTCCAATCTTCATATTATTTTACTTTTCCATCAACATCCCTAATATCAGGAAATTTTTTTAAGTTGTTATCAAACTCCTATATGAACTCATTTTTTCTATCTTCCATGGGGTTTACCATACCATGATATCCACTTGCTAATTTAACCATCTAATATGTAGGAGTGATTTGTTCAAGCTTATTATGATCATAGGTAGATCCTTTGTTCATGCCCATCAATTAACTTAACCTTGGTATCCATGTATGCATCAGAGGAATTTCTTTTGTCTTATCATTAATAAATATATCAATGGAAGTTATCATCAAAGAATAATTTGTATGAACATTTTTATCTCTTCAAAAAATTTCCTATCAAATGACCTAACATAGTAGAAATGATGTGCATGTTGTCATTATTAGTTGCAAGAGGCCTAGTGCAATAGAAGTACTTAGAACCTTAGACCTCGGTTGCCATACAACTACTTCTTATGATGGAGGTGGTGGTGAAGAGGGTGATGTAGGAGCTTCTTGTTGTTGTTGCACTTGTTGAACTTTTGGTTGATGATTTTGTAACATTTCAACTTGTAGCTCCAATTGACCTATCTTGATCTTATCCTTATTGTTCTCATTTAGAAAACCATGATATCTCTTGAGGGATTGATCATGTTGCTATTACATATAGATTTAGTTTTCTCCTTAAAATGAAATGAGCAACATTAACAAATAATGTGGCTACCTCAACTACTTATGTATTTGGTACTCTCTTAATTATTAACCCTCCTCTTATGTCAGTAATAGGATTGATCAACAACTATTGGAATTTTTCTATTTAGGGAAAGAGCCCAGTAGCCAATGTGTCCCACTTAGTACTAAATGTAGAAATAATCAAGACAACTAGTGCTTCATCCTTTGATGAAAAAAATTGTACATCATGCTTCCTCACAGTGTCTATGGAAATAAAAGATGCTATGTACCATTCAAGAAGGAGGGGGATACCACTTTCTCCCACAATTTTCCTACCTTCCTTTGGTTTCATCTACTTTTTCTCTAATTTCATCTAAACAACCACTTTTTCTAGTGTTTCTTTCTTGGATTGATCAATAAATTGAGTTATTTCCTCATGTAGTCTTCTCTCAAATTCATCATTTTTACTTCTCCATAAAAATTCCTTAAAAATATTACTCTTAAAAAATACATTATCATCCATGAAGTCCAAAAATTCCTCTTCTCTTATATCATTAGTGTTGTCTCACCCCCCAATTATTTCTTGTGTCACTCTTCCCAGTAGAGCTAGTAAGTCATCATTTCTCAGGGGAGATGACATATCTTGCATTATTTCTTCTCTAGACACAAGAACATCCTCATCATATAAGTCAAGGGGATAATAAAATAATTGTGCCTTCTTAGGTCTCCTCTTTGGTGAGGATTCCCTAGGGAGTGTTCATCCAAATCAATTATGTTTTGTGGAGGAGATGGAGATGCTTGCCTCATTGGTGATGAAGCTATATATTCAGTAGATGGAGAAGTAGAAGACCTTTTTTGCTCCTTAATTACATTTCCTTTAGGTATCCTTGTAAAGACATATGGTATTTTTGGAGGCTAATATGTGGGCCTTTCCTACAATGTAGGCCCCTTTTCCTTATCATTTTCCTTCTCTTGGGCCTTTGATGCCTCTCCAAATTTTTAGTCAAAGTTCTATAAAATGTCCCAAATTCTCAAGACCAAATCACCAAAATTTATCAATGTCCCTTGGAAAGAAGAACCCCTCCTCTTCTTAGCATCCTCAAATTTCTTGAATGCTATCCACCTGGCATTTCTATCTTGTACATACTTCCTTCTCATTAGGGAAGATTCTGATAACATCCTTTGCATAATCAACACCATGATAAAATTTTGACTTGTTGATCTTTATTATTAACTTAGTAGATCCTTCAAGATCAAAATTTCTTTCCCTTGATGGTTTTTTTCTATAGGGATAGGTATGTGTAGGATCATCATGGAAAAAATAGGCCCTTAAGTGGTGAAAAATTCAGAAAATTCAGACTTAGGCAACTTGATGTAAAAATTTGAATAATTTATTTATATTATTTAAAAATGTGTAAGAATAGAATCTATAGAAAATTGAATGTAATTTCTAAAATACTAGGTTTATTTTCAACCTATTCAATGCAAATTTGAAATTTCAAATGCAATAGTACTTTAAATTTAAAGGAAAAATAAGAAGTAGGTGTTTGCTTGACCACCCAACCACAATAAAATGATAAAAAAAATTGCAGACTTTAGTTATAAGTAGGGGACTCCTAAGGTCCCAATGTGCTACATATTTTTTTGTAATTTTTTTAAAGTAAATAATTAATTATGAAATTTTTATTACAACTGTTAGAAAATATATAAACTTGTATGTCTAACTACCTTAACTTGGTAAAAATTTCATGATTTTTTTTTTTTTTAATCCTATAGTATGTGAAGCATAAAATGTGATGCATGTTTTGGATTCAAAAAATGTGAAACTTTTTGAAATCTATAGATGTTGTTCAATCAACCTATCAATTAGGACTTTAGTTGTAATTCAAATAGAAAATGAATAATAATTGTTTATTAAATTCAAAGTGAAGCATAAATTATATTGGTGAAAAGCTAAGAATATCCTTTAAAAAACCTTTTCATTTCAACAATTTTGGGTAAAAAAATGTCATCAGCCACATACCCTACACATAACCATCATATCGCCACTTTTTGGGCCATCATGATCATACACATATCCAGCTTCAATGTGTCAATAATTTACTTCCAACTATCTTTGTTCATGGAAAATTTTGAAAAGATGGTGAGGAATGGGAAGAAAGAACCTTTTTCCTTATTTTACAGGTACTCCTCTTTAGCATGACATAGTTGCCACATCACTTCAAGAAATTCAATCCTCAGTGGCACATATTTTGGTAAAACATGTGGGGAGATGAGGAATTCATACACTCTCAAAACAATGCTATCGGAATGGGCTATAACATCACCCCAGTTGTGGCCAATTCCAAGCTCAGGTCTCCTCTCTACTAGCCTTAGAAAATCGTGAAACTTTATTGGAATTCTATGAAATTGGCCCTTCAAAAAGCACATTATCTTTGCTGAGAAAAGATTGGTGAAAGCCCCAAATTTAGACTATTGACAGTGCATCTCAAATAGACGTGTTCATATTTATACTAGGAGATCATCACCCTTTTCATCCTTTATTTTGATTTATAACCCTGGACCCAATTCTTTCCATTCTCAAGCCAAGAACATGTGGCACAAGAAACTCAAAATGTTTTGCTGACCAATCCTTTATGAATAACATTAGATAAGTATGATACAAAATAAAACTCATTATTTACCATTTCATTCTGAATGTCTGCTACCATGAACATGAATACAATTGACATTCTCTCCAATGGTGCAAATCCCAATACTTGACATAATGAATGATATTTTTTTCAAAAGTATCCCTTAAAATTATCCACCTTACATGGTTCTTTCTCAATTAGAGATATTCTAATAATCTTCCTTTAAGGGTCTTTAACCCTAAATCTTGGTAATAACATGGCTTAGTATGTGTCCTTATTTTTCTTAAATTGATTTGTGAGCTTATCCAATTTGATGGGTTTTCTCGCAAAGAGGTTGAGCTTGAAGACCCTTGCAAATGATTATCTATCCAACATAACCATGACCTTACCCATCGCGGTCCTTACAAATTGTATTGCATCATTATAATTTTTTTGTTATGGCATTCAATAGATCAATATCAAGGAAGACATTGGGGACAACTCGTTTCCCTAAGTCAAATCTCCACATATTGCATGTGGGGATGGGGACATTTCTCTTTCCATACCAGTTTTTAAACAAATCCCACCTCGTCAGAGTCAATTCAACATCCTTAACTCCATGGTAATTGTCACTAAAACCTTATCTACACCAAGGTCATGTACCTTAACTTTTTGAGTGGTAGAACTAGGAAATTATGAAATTAGGTCATCATGGAGGACTTTTTTTGGGCCAAAGGTAGAGGTTTGTGGTTGTGGTTGTGCCATTTTGCAATAGAATATGAGAAAACTAAGGTTTAAGGGTAGTTCTTGGTCTTTGATGCAATTGAAAATGAGAGTAGAGAAAATTTTAAACAATTTGATTGCAAGAAACGAAATTCAAACTCAGACAACTGGAGAATGCAATTTTAAGCTTAAAGCTAGAAATTGCATATAATTTTGTAGAAATTTGAGCAAGTATTGAGAAGAATTTCACTTACAAGTGCAAAGATGAAGAAACCCTAATTCTTGATGTAGAGATCTTGAAACTTTTCCAAATTTGATCTCCTTATACTTCTAAATGCTTTGGTGACTCACAATGATTTGTTAAAATTAAATTTTATGGAAAGTACATTAAATTTCAGGCTCTATGACATCTTGTCAGACATTAATTCTTAGCTTGTGTGATCTTACATGCTTGCAATACTTTTCTAGGTCAGACAAGGCTCAAGCACCTTTGAGTGTGTCAGCAAAGCTAACTTTTCACCTCCTTGCAATTCTAGGGTATTGTATTCGACTAATAAATCAAGGCCTATATAATAGTGAAAAGCCTCCCAAATCATGCCACATTTCCTAACATGCCCCTCTTCTTCTTAGCATCCTCAAATTTCTTGAATGCTATCCACTTGGTATTTCTATCTTGTACATACTTCCTTCTTATCAGGGAAGATTCTGATAACATCCTTTGCATAATCAATGCCATGATAAAATTTTGACTTGTTGATCTTTATTATTAACTTAGTAAATCCTTCAAGGACAAAATTTCTTGCCCTTAATGGTTTTGTTGTATAGGGCTAGGTATGTATAGGATCATCATGGAAAAAATAGCTCCTTAAGTGGCAAAAAATTCTAAAAAATTAGAGCTGGGCAACTTGACATAAATTTTCTAATAAGTTATCTATATTATTTAAAAATATGTAAGAATAGAATTTATAGCAAATTTAATGTAATTTCTAAACTACTAGGTTTATTTTTATTAAAAATCTATTTAGTGAAAATTTGAAATTTCAATGTTGTAGTACTTAAATTTTAGGGAAAAATAAGAACATGGTGTTTGTTTGACCACCCCAACCACATGAAAATGATATTATTTTTTTATAAATTTTTAGATATAAGTAGGGGACTCATGTACTGATGTGATGCATACTTTTTTGTATTTTTTTTCCAAGTAAATAATTAATTATGAAATTATTACAACTTTTAAAAAATATAAAAACTTGTATTTCTGACCACCTTAACTTGGTAAAAATTTTGTGAAATTCAATTTTTTTAATCCTATAGTACGTGAAGCATAAAAGGTGATGCATGTTTTGGATTCAAAAAATGTGATACTTTTTTAATTCTATAGATTTTTTTCAATCAACCTATCAATTAGGACTTTAGTCATAATTCAAATTGAAAATGAATAATAGTTGTTTATTAAATTTAAAGTAAAGAATAATTTATATTGGTGAAAAGCTGAGAATATCCTGTTAGAGTAAAGGTTTTAACTTAATTATGTTAATTAAGTTACCTTTGTTCCTCTCTTAATATTTCACTTTAATTTGCATATTATGACATTTAATAATTATATTAATTATTAAATGTCTACCTATTAGGGTTACTTTTAGGTTTTGCTTGATCTCCTTTCTTAAGAATTGATCTATTGTGTATTATTCAATCGCTATTGTTCTGTGAATACATCATTCAATTTATAGAGCTCAAAATCTCTCTCTTTTTTCTCCATTCTCTTCCCTATGACATGTATCTCTTTGCATGCAAGTGTTCTTGGGCTCTTAAGTTAGTTTTGACAACTTCTACATGGTATTATAGCATGGACCTGTTAAAGCCTATTCTTGTTTTGAAGAATTTGGAGCTATGAGGGTTTGATCAATCTTTCATAGGTTTTTAGGTTGTTTTTTGTGGATTTGGCTTACTCCGTTCTTTGGGTTCATTTTGGGCTCAAATGGACCTTGTCGTTGGATTCACAACGCCTGAAAACCCATATTTTCATATAATGCACAACCATTTTAGGCACAATTGATCTGGGAGGAAAAAAATTTAGTCCAGGGTTGTACGGCCCCAAGGCACACTTTCCAAGGTCAAAAATTGAAAAAAAATATTTAAAAAATCAATTTTCATGTTTTGTTTTTTTATGCACAGTTGAAAATGTTGGTATCGCTCAGCAACCACCCATCTGCCACTAGGTGGCCACCCACTCTCCACCGCCACTAACGACCTCTCTAACCCTGTCGATCCACTGCTTAGGAGAAGGCCCCTACCTCCAATCTTAGCTCTGTCCCTGGTCTTTTAGGTGACCAACCGCTCCACCTAGTCCCCTTCAGCACTGGCCAGCCCCTTCGGACGGTCATATTAGAGACTGAGGGCTTCGGCCCAACCCCCTACGTGCCAGTCCCTGGTCCTACAAGCAAGCAGGGGCCAATTTTTTTAGCCCCTGAGGGCTCTAGGGAGCCTTATTGTGCTTTTTTGAGCTCCTTCACAAAATCAGGTGTAAAATGGGCATACGGTCTTCATTTTTTGAAAACAAGATATTGTTGGAAAGCTGATTTTGTCACCGATCTGATGGTGTAGGTTTGATTTCTTGATATTTCCGTTTTGAAGCTGTTTTTCTCATTCATATTCAGAACATGATTTTTGCACTCTAGAGGGCATAACTTTTGCGTACAAACTCCATTTTTTTCAAACGAATAGGCGTTGGAAAGATGTTTCTATGCTCTTTCTAGATCTATCATTTATTTTTCCAGAGTCTGCCCCACATACTTTTTGTTCAGTATTTTGTGTTTTCACACTTTTCTCAATTACTTGGATGTTTTGGCACTTGGAAAGGATCTATTTTCGTGAGATGGAATTATTTGATCTGCTTTATCAGTACTGAGGGTTTTAGTATCATGGGTTTTTCTATTCATCCTTCTATGATCAACCTGGACAAGGAAAATTATGAGTCTTGGCGTCATGGAATCTATTGGAACCCTTTTTGGTTTCCCTTCAAGTCCTGGTCGGATGCCCTTGGTTTTCATGTTAAACCCTTGGTATGGGTTTTGTTTTCATTTTAGCACATGGGTTAAGTGGGCTCCAACAAGGGTTGAGCCCAGCATGCTATTTTTCACTTCTCTGGTGGGTAGATCTTTGTCATGTTGTGCCTTGGTTTCCCCTTCTGTTTTGTTTTTCCTTGGGTTCTTTCTTTTGTTCTGGCAGAGGTGGTACTAGTGAGATAACTGAATTGGGAACTTTTCAAAGTTCCCAATTCTATTCTCGATCTCGTCCCAGCTTCAATTTTGTGCGTTTGGGTGTTTGCTTTCTTTTGTGCTTATGTTCAGTTTTTGGGTGTTCTTTACCCTTTCTTTCTTTTGGTTTTTTTCCTTTTGCTTTGTTTTCTTCTACATTGTCGAAGGCAGATTTGGGATGGAAACTAATCTTCAAACATGGAAAAGTTCCAGGGTTTGGTTTTTGTTCTGCTCCCACCCCCGCTGTGTTTTTCCTAGATCAGTTTTTGTTGCACTTCCACGTGCCTTTGTTTTCTTTGTGTCATTTTTTGTTCCACCTCCTTTTCCTTTTCACGAAGGTAGGATAGGGGTGGGGATTGGTCGTGGGTGTGTTGTTCTATTTCATTTTCAGCCCCTATTCCAGTTTCGGCTTCGGTTCTCTCTCTGGCCTTGTTTTTGTTTCATTTTTGGTTCCTGTCCCGATGGCCTTTGCGATGGTTTGTTCCTCTTTCCATCTTGGTTCTGCCTCTAACACAAATGAACATATGTTCAAAGTTAAACATCGGGCTACTAAGTGACTGCCAATGAGTATGTGCTGATAATGAACGACAATGTTATAATCTAGATGATAAAGGTGCTCGATATTTAACCACAGGCTCACGTCTAAGTCAAGGTGGTTGAGTGAACGATTGGTAGGTTGTTGACAAGACTTGGGGTTTTCGTTGAGATGTTTTATCGAGCATTGTGATGTTTGGCCAACCCGGCTACCTCTCATTGACAACATAAGACCTTTGGTGAGATGTCTGGCTGAGTGTGCTTTGCCTTGTTGATATGATTGCTTGATGAAACATGAATTTTTCTATATGAGGTCTTGCCGACTGAACAGTGTCATGTCGATAGTTTTTCTAGGAGCCTGGGCTGACATGGATGGAACTGGTGATGCATTTACTGTAGTAGGTCACTTGCTCTTGGCTCGAGGATGACAATGGAGATTGTAGGAGGTCAGGCATGATGGTCAAGGATAACTTTAAGAAACCCCCTAGGTGAAGGTGTAAAATCCTAGTGAATCTTTCCTTTTATTTGAAAAACATTTTTAACTTTCTTGGAGAATCTATGTAGATTATTACAAAAAATTGTAAAATCCTAGTGAATCTTAATGAATGATTGGAAAAAATAATAATCACTAAAAAGATTAATTAAAATGGGAAATATCTCCTTTAAAAAATTGCATATTTGGTCAGCGTGGATCCTCCATATTTTTTTTGTTTTATGTAATATTGAAGTAGGGGCCCCAGGGCGGCAGCCACTGGCGGGGTCAAGGGGCAGTACCCCTTGTGGGGGTCAAGCATAAATTCACTATAAAAAACACATTGGAGCACACATGGATTATGTGTTTTTTTTTAAATATCACTTTAAAATTAAGACTAAAGAAAAAGCAAAATTTTAACCGTTGATTAGCTTTTTAATCAAATGGTTGTAGGTTATTTTGTGCCCTAATACACATGCATTTTAAAAAAGAAAGTTGAGGGTCAAAATTCGTTTGGAGCACACATGAATTAAGCATTTTTTAAAAAATATCACTTAAAAAAAGACTAAATGAAAAGTGAAATTATAACCATTGATTTTCTTTTTGATTGAATGGTTGCAGGTTGATTTCGTGGCCTATATGCACGTGCATATTAAAAGGACTGTTGAGGCCCAAAATTTGTTTTGGGCCACACAATTAGATTTAATCGTGTTGCCCAAAACAAATTTTGGGCCTCAATAGTCATTTTAATATGCACGTGCATATAGGCCATGGAATCAACCTGCAACCATCCGATTGAAAAGAAAATGAATGACAATAAATGAGAGTTAGCCCCTATTCAAGGAAAATATAATTAATATTTTTAATTGCAATATAAAATACTGGTGAATCAGTTCCCATGATGCGTTGTTTAAAAGATAATGCATAGGCGAATTAATAAAGAGGAAATTGATTTTTTGTAAAAACCTAGTGATTCAACATCCTTTTTAGCATGTACTATTCACCATTTCTGCAAGTCTCGATTTCAAGTATTCGCCAATTGACGAAGATTTACCACTAAAGTTTTCCCTGATGATGGTTTCGATCTAGTCTTATGCGTTGAACACTGGTGTGGGTTGGTGTGATAGAGATGAAATTTAATGCAGGGATTGAATGAAGGATCTTCTACAGAGGAGAGGTAGTTGAAACTGTTAACATTCACATTTGCTTCTTCTAGACTTACAGTCGATTGTGCCTGCAGAGACCCTCAGATGATTTGAAGGGTGTACTTTCCTAGTCTAATCACCATGGCTGGCTATTCTTGTACTTTCCTGATCTGACCCGATGGTGTGATATTCTCCTACTTCACCTGACAGAGCTTTCAAGACAACTCAAAGAGCTAGGTGAAGGATGACAAAGAGCTACAAAGTTCTTTCTAGGCAGTTAGGGTTTGTGATGATGTGTCTACATGGCCTCGAGCTGGTTAGTCACCCTGGGTGTATAAATGTAACTTATGTTCACTTTGAAAGGGTTTTGAAAAGGTTTCAAAAATTGTAAAAGAGAACAAGTTATCTCTAGTTGGATGGCTAGGGTTAGGTCTGAAGAAAAGAACACATAGAATAGACCAGATTGTGTGTCAATCTTTGAGTCTATGGAAAATTTTGTTGATTGTAAGGCTTTTGGATGTATTTGGTCTATTAATGAAATCGTTCATGTCTTTCAATCTCTCCTTGTGATGGTGTATGCAGATTATTAATGAAAATATTGATCAAGGATCATTTCATTAATCATTATAGTGTAACACTTTAATGTTTGTTTTGATTGTAGCTCTTGTTCAAGGAATGGGTTAAATTGTCTTAATCAGATCAGATATTCTTATGCATGATCAAAGGATTTGGTAAGAATTCTGAAGGATTTGATCACTAGTTTATGAGTTAGCAAGGTTAACTTCATAAAGACTTAGGTTTCCAAAATTAATGTTCCTTTTATTGCACATTGTCATGACTCAGCCCAAAGATGTTGGCACCGGGTCTAGTATTTGTTTCATTTTCACTACCCTAGTCTTTCTCAACCCGAGAAAATACTTGAAGTTAGCAGCTCCATTTTTATGTTTTATCATTCTCAGCGGTGATATACCGGGCTATTCAAAGGTTTCCATTTTATGAAGCTCAGATATCTACTACAAGGAGATTGCATTGCTTTGAGAAAGGGATTACCCTCCGGTCTCTTGGGTGTATTCAAAGTTTAGGAGGCATTTGAAGTCCTCACAATTGGTCCAGTCCTCCTGAAGGCTCTCGATTAGGAGTTGGCTATTCCATAGGTAGAGTAGAGGCCAACCCGGTTGCTGCAGTAAAAATAACCAAACAAAATCCTAACACATCTCAGGTGGCTTGGTCTTTTGCCTCATTTGTATGGACTCATACCTACACTAGACACATCAAGGAGTTTATCAACATGGGTTATTATTCAAGATCACATTGTAGGGGTTATTGGTTGTAGTGTTGATATTGACACTTTGTGTGCATTATCTAACATTTGTTGTCCTCGCACACTTTGGCAATGTCTTTGGGAGATTTTTGGAGACTCTAGTATCTCTCCATTCTAAGAGGATCCCACTATAGATTGTCTCATCCCTCTTGCAGATGTAGATTTCATACCCTATGATAACCATACTCTAGAGAAGCTTGAGTATATCATAGGTCTTGCATGTGATGATGATTCAGAGACTTATATTTATTTTCCCACTCTTGAGATTGAGATTACATCAACATCTCCTATTGTTCCTAATCAATTTGACATCGCCACATCATTGGATCCTATTGATTCAATATAGTAGGACATCATCCATCTTCCTGACATAGCTACTTGGGATTCGTATCTTGCAGACATATCATCCTTGTTTGTAGAGTCCTATATTGCAAATCTAGAGGATTATTTTGAGGACATTCATCTCCTCTACCTTGACAACCATATTCTCATTGTTAGCCCACCATTATTAGTGCATTCAAAGGTTGTAGTTCAAGAGTCTTCATGTCAGTTTGGATTTGGCATCATTTGTTTCAGTTCAGACATAGAGATTCTTCATCATCCTATCATGGCACACATCTTGAGATAGATTGATTCTTCACACTTCATAGGGTTTCTTTGATATTGTCCTTTGGATCCATTTCTTCCCAAGGGGAGGAATGTTATTTTCTACTTCAAGATGTTTTTCTGGATTCTACATCAGGAATCCATCAGTGTGACAAGATTTTCTTCATTATGGGTGGGCCTTCTAGTCTCATTATATTTCTCCTATGGAGACCATTGTATATGTACTTATATGATAGAAGTTGTCTATGGGGGGTATCATACAATCCACCTCCTTTCCTTCTTTTATTAGTGCATTGCATGCTTTCATCTCTTTTTGGAGAGGATTTTTCCCCACTGGGTTTTCTCCTTTACTCTGCTTTATATACATTTGGTTGTAATTGGGTACCTTATCTGGCCTTGTTGTCGGGACCCAAGTTCACTTTCTAGCATTATAGACACCTTTTCTTTCTTGCACATGTTTGTAGCTACACTAATTTCTCATCTTAAGGGGGGGTGTTAGAGTAAATTTTTTAACTTAAGTATGTTAATTAAGTTACCTTTATTCCTCTCTTAAGATTTCACTTTAGTTTTCATATTGTGACATTTAATAATTATATTAATTATTAAATGTCTACCTATTAGGGTTACTTTTAGGTTTTGCTTGATCTCCTTTCTTAAGGATTCATCTATTGTGTATTATTCAATTGCTATTGTTCTGTGAATACATCATTCAATTTATAGAGCTCAAAATCTCTCTTTTTTCTCCATTCTCTTCCATTTGATGTGTATCTCTTTACATGCAAGTGTTCTTGGGATCTTAAGTTGGTTT
>VDFB02023916.1:0-12270 GCA_007258455.2 Sequoia sempervirens | reverse complement strand
TAAGAAATAAAACCTCCCACAACTGTGACACGTGGACGCCTAGCGCAACTCCTCAGGACCTGAAAGGAAAGCCGTTACCTGAAGCTGCGAAGAGTAGGTACGCAAAGTGGTAGATTAAAACTTTGATAAACAGCCGAGTAAAAATCAGCGATGCATATATTGGTGCACGCCTAGTGCAAAAATAAACCCGAAGGGAACTGCCCAAAATTTATTTAACAATAATCAAGGTATCATCCAATCACATACATGGCTAGAGATGAGTATCAAGTTGGATGCAAAATCTAACAACATCAAGGACGACTATCCTAGAGGAAGGCAAGGAGTGTCATTGCAATAGGATGAAGGGATGGCTTCACAGACCTAAGTATGTATGCCCATCACAAGGTGAAGGGAACACCCAAGTGACATCCACCACCCTACCTCATGTGGCATGTCCTTGACTAGTCATACCGAGCCAATGCAAGTGCTCTAAGTATGCCACTAACTAATATCTTGGTTTATTTTAATTACCCCATGAATTTATTTACATATCACTTAATTAATAATTTTATGCCTATTATAGCCACATAATCACTTCCATATTTAGGACAATTTCTAGAGCCACTCCTACCCCTGTACCTAATCCTAGGTTTCTCATGCTCCAAATAGTCATTCGAACATGGCACAAAAATCAATGCACAAAGGTAAAATAACACATTTTTGGACATATTTAAAAGATGAGAAATTTTAAAATATTAAGGAGACAACTCATTTCACAAAATAATTCATTCATATGAGGTCTAAAATGCAATTTTCCTATTTTTCTTCAAGGAAGCCAAAACCATAAAAAAATTCCAAAATTCAATTAATGGAGTCACATGCTACCTTCAAATTCCCCAAAATTTTCTAACTTTTAAAATAGAAATTTCAAAATTTCAAAAGATACCTTTTTGACCTAAAAATACACAGCAGCCTACTTCCACAATCAATTTTTCCAAATTTCCAATACATAAGATTTTAGAAAAAAAATCCATTACTTGACCTCAAAATGCAAGTTTTCAAAAATTCAAAATATAAAATTTAAACAAATTGAACTTTATAGGAATGGTGCTGTATGACTCCATCTAATGTGGGCATGGCTACAAGAAAGTATTTCATTTTCAAAGCAATTGAAAATAGAAGATTATCTCTTTCCAAGTTTGCAAACAATGGAGAAAATATTTCTCAAGAGCAACACACCCATGCAACTGAATTTCCATTCCCAAGAAATCCCACTCCAAGCACCATCAATTTGAATCTTAGTTCAAGCAATTCTATCCAAATCCATTTTTTTAAAGGGTAAGAGAGGGGGTTTTAAGCATGGACAATGCAAAAATGAATAAGGAAAAAGTTTTCTATTTTTCCTTCCATTTATGTTTTCTATCTTCTGTTATTTCTAATTTCATTTCCCTTTGCATAAAAATAACATCACAATAATAATTAATAATCAATACTACATATACAAGTTAATTTAATTTAATTGATGTTTCTCAATAGCTAGGAAATTGAATCAATTAAATTAAATTATGCTATACTAACAATTGATTCATATCATTAACCCATTTCATTTGAAGGAAATTAAATTCATTTCAAACAAATAATTGGATTCATATAATTCTTTTCTACCAAGAATATGATAAAGTAACAAACATTTTTCCTACTAAGGCATAAATATTATCTTTTTTATGCAAGCAATACATATTCCACAACATGATAAACACACATTTGGAAGTGAATTTAAATGTAATGCAAGAGATAAATTAAACATATGCAAAGGATTTAACCACACTTTATAATATTCACAACAAAAGCAAACTCCAAAATCACCATTGATTCGGATCCAAATTTACACCGGCCTCATAAGACACATCATACTTGATTCAAATACGATAGGGGTTAGCAAACACATTAGTCCAAAGCAACATCTTTGACATAACAACCATTGGGAAAATAACCCAGACCTTCATATTCAACTGGGGAAATAACCTTGTACCTACACACTCAATTCACACATCAAGTGTACCTACTCCATATATATAGTAGCCGAAGCAATGTAAAATCATCCAATGAGGTACAACACTACAAATCATATCCAAATAAGTCAATACCCATATACATCATCTAATCATGGAATAAAATAATCAATTAATCATCACATCAATAATCCTAATACATATAAGAATAGCAATAGAATAAAACACCATGATAATCTAGTGATAGAAAGCACAACATATGCATGTCAAAACATGCATCATCTAGATGCCAAGCATGACATCTATGCATAAGGACTCTCACCTTTCAATGCAAGTAACAACACATCAAGAAATACATCGAGTCCTCACAAGGAACTTGTCACAAAACCATACATACATCCCAACGCACCCAATTCACCAACAACTGACATGTAAAGGAGCACCATCTCTAAAGATGTGGGTGGTCTAATACATGGCATAATTATATACAATAACTCATTTGGCAGGCCAACCAATAAAAATATCAGCAATTACAACAATGAATATTCATGAAAATGAAGCTAAAACAACGATAAGCACTCAAAGCCACATAGACAAGCACAACCTATGCATCCCCTAATACATAGTTGGAATTACAATGCCAATAAGAGGCAACTCAAATTGATGAACGTGAGGGCATTACACTTGATGCTTTGTCAACAACCTCAATGACCTCCATAATCTTCTACTCAACATTGTTGGAAGACACCTTAGAATGTCTTAATACCTTCTACATTTAGGAAAACAATCACAATATCAACTAGAAACACCTAGATGAACCTCCAAACTGAAACTTCATTGCAAATCTCTTCTATAGGTGTATACAATGTCAAATATCAATAGTACATCAGTTTTCAGATTATGAAATCACTCACAAGACCTTTTGCAAATGGTGTGACTGCTTGGTATGGCCTCAAAGACTGTTATAGCAGTCAGTTAGAGGTTTGTATGGCTAGTGCAAGTGGAATTATGAAGTTTGGTGGCCAAGAAGGTAACACAACATCTGTTAAAAGGGTTGCAAGCCCCTCACAAATGCTGGCGCCACACAATAGAAGCTTGAAAATGGCAGATCACACCTCAATATATGATAATAAATGTTGGACGCAGCACTAGGGTGATTCCCATTGTTGTACGGCTCTCCAAAAAAACCCTAAAATCATGTGAAATTGTCTCCTAACTGCTAGCACCCCCAACAATGTAAAAAATATCCAAATCCTAGCTCCCTAAACAATGTAACAAGGATGGAAGTCTTCTTAGAGGGTTGATCCTAGACCACAGCACTTAGTGGTGATAAATTGAGGCTAGTAACCTCTAAAACAGCAATGGAACCACAACACAAACCCCAAAAAATATATGAATTATACTCACACTCCAAGATAGATGAAAAATCAGCAACAATGAATGTGGGATGTCTGAAAATTGCAATAATGAATCCTTTTGACAATTTCCAACTATTTGCTTGCAAATCTAATTGCTTCAATCCTAAAAATGGAACAACTTTAGTCAACGCCAAACTACAATTCTTGTGTAGAATTGTCAAGTATGAGGAAGGGTTTTCATCCTAATTCCTAAACTCAAAGATTTGTTGTCAAGGGGGTTTTGTCCCTAGATGCAGTTCAAACTAGGAAATCAATGCTGGGAGTCAGAAATAATAATTGGATAATTCAACTAAGCAAAAGAAACCTGTAAATATACCTTCCACACTTAGGACCTATGGGCCCTATTTTGGTGCTGCAATTTGAATTTTTACTTTTTATAATTTTATAATTTTTATTTTATATTTTATATTTTAATGTTTATTTATTTATTATATTAAGCTAGTGTTTAAAACACTTTATTTTAATAATATTAATATATCTTAATTTGGGAAAAGGGACATGACAATCCTCCCTTCTCCAAATTGCTTTCCCACAAGCAACGATAAATTAGGGGGGCACTACCCTCTTCGTGCCAAGGAAAGGAATCGTGGAGTGATGCCCATCAATCCTAGATCATGCAACTATCCAATGGAATATCTTCTGTCCAAAAACACCTGCAAAATGGAATATCCCTTATTCTAAAACATTTTGTGATTGTGGATACTCTAGCACCAACATGCCATCATCATGAATCTCATTCGTCCATTCCAATAATTTGGGCCAATTGTCTTCCCACTCTTTTTCCCCATGATGATAGTGCACAATCCCTCATTCTTGTTGCACCTCTAGGTCCTTCCCATGCGATTGAAAATTTGGAACATCTATTTGAACATCATGATCCCATTTGTAGTTTCCTATGGCCTCTTCAAAGAGATAGTGATGTATACCTTCCAAGATAGAGTACAAATCATATTGTGTAAGGGCTGGAAATGAGGTAGAATAGTTACAATTCAATTGAAATCTTACCCAATTAGGTACCATGGTGATTGCAATGATGATCCTTCTCAATTGAAAACTTTCTTCAACTTCTTCCATCAAGGATATTCTCGTAAATTGTGCCAACTTGAAATTGTTCATGACTAATAAGTAATAACAGTTATTCCAGCAACCTGCCAATGGTATGACAAGATCAAAATTGATATTTTATTGTGAAAATTAAAGGTGTAAGCAGTGTAGGGGCTGAAAATGCTTCATTAGTAATTACAAACTATAGATCCCTCCTTCCTATGACTATTGATTCTTGCAAAATCAATTGTATAAGTGTAATTGAAGTGATGTGTGGGCTGATATTGATTGTGATAATAACCTTAAAGCTAAGAATGTGGGGCATGGCTGTCTCAAGTATGTTTACTTCTTCCTTGGGTGGTATGAGGTCATTGACAATTACTCTCCTCTTTTCCTTGTGGGAAATCTTTGCACAACCTTCCAATTTTGATGCTACCTCACCATGCTTACGTTACACCACTCTAATTTTCATGTAAAAATCTCCTTGAAGTCTCCATATGATGTCCATGACTGCCTTATTAAGATAGTTTCCTTGACGCAACACTTCATCTTGAATCCCTTCTTTGTAATGAGATTTCCAAATAAATAGAACCACTACATGTGAACAACTATACTCACCTCTTCTATATTGTTGTTATAATGGTTACCATGGTTTCCACAAGTTCCTTTCATGTTGCCCCAAGTTACACCATCCAAAAAATAGTTTGGTATAGACCATATCTCTCCTCATAGGTGAGTATACCAGTCATCTTCCCAAACAACATTAAATATGTGGGAATGTTTGCATTTAATGATCTCAACAAGTGAACCCTCTTACACACAACATTAGACCAAGAAAGTTTCTCCATACAATGGCGGGAGCACTGCATTCTCTTGCTCAAAATCAGAATTATAGTGGCTGGAAACGATCTTGTGCTGGCTGCAAATGCCTCAACAATGATAACGGGTGGAAAATGCATCCTCCATGTGATTAAATCCTTTATGGCTACCAATAGAAAGTGGAGAAAACTTAAAATGTCAATAACAGAAGTTCTAAAATGGGAAATAGTACTCATAATGATCCATAGGTCATAGTTCTTATTATCAAATCTCCAACTTAGCATGGTTCTTGTTATAAAATCTCCAACCAGCCATGCTAAGTTGACGATTCTTACCCCAATGATCCTATTTCGCCAATACTTCATTGGGTAGCCATCTTCGATGTGCCACAATGAACATATTCAAAATAGACCAAAGCATCTTATCGTTAAGTGGATCCTTGATTAACTCCATACATTGAGTGCCTACGTTTCCTCAAACACTCACCTCCATTCTTTTCATTTCAGCTATGCTTGGGGATCCATTCAATATGCCTTGGAGTATTACCTCCTTCCCATCCACCTTGAATTGGAACTCTAGTGTTTGGTAGTTTTGAGTGAATTCCCCAAATGAGTGCAATCATTGCACACCCAAAACTATATTTTTCTCTCGTATTCCCACAACGTAGAGATCATCCTTAGCTTGATGCCTTCCCAAAAATAAGTTGAGATGTTGTATTTGCTTCCTACAAGGAATTATGTGGCTATCCACAAACATGACATTAAACCCATCAAACTCTTCAGTATCTAAACCTTTCTTGTAAATCAAATCTGCATCTATGAATTTATGAGTGGCCCCACTATTTATCAACAAAGTCACTTTTTGTGACCTTACAAAACTCCTTGAACTCGAAAGGGATGGTACTTGGGTGCTTCAGAAACAATAGCAAACGTTCCTTTTGAGGACTCTCCTTCCTTTCCCTTGTGTTTCATCTCATCAACTAATCTCAAGCTCGAGTTCTTGTGTCTCTAAATCCTCGTCAAGAATAACATCTATGTAGTGTATTTTCCCCTTTCCCAAATATCTATGTCCTAGCTCCATGGCTCTCTACAAGAAAAGCATAATTTCTTCTTTCAAAGTTCAATTTTGGATCCATCAACCTTGCTTGGTTTTGGAGGTAGTCCCTTAGGTTGAGAGAACTCCTTTTGAAAAAAAAAATTTGCTACCCTATTGGAGGAATCTTGGAGCAAAACCTGCTCCTGGCTACAATATCCTCTAAATTCAAAGCTCTTTTGATGGCATCTTGTAGAGATCTTGGATCAAAAGCCTTGACCAAACCCCTAAGTGGTTCAACTAGTCCCTCCATAAATAAGACAATGAGTTTCCCCTCTATCACATTTGAAACCATGGCTGATAATCATTGGAATTACGATACATAATCATCCATTGTACCATGTTGTCTCAATTGGGCCAACTCTCTAAAATGGATGTTGAGGTCCCTTCTATCAAACCTATCCATGAGTCTCTGTGTAAATTTAATAGGTAACAATTGTTGGAGAATGCCAAGATCAAGAGCATGAAACAAACTTCCAGAAGTGAACAAAATAAGCACAATAGTATGTCTATCAATATACAAAATGAATAGTGTGTAAATACAATGATCAAGGCTTGCATGTATAGGCAAGGATGAGGAGGTGAGAAGGTAGGAGTGAAACTCTAACTACCCCTCCATAGGTGGGACACTTGTGAGCTCACTTGACAAGTGTGTGAGCAAGTGTCAATAGGTGTCTCAAGTGATTAGGACATATGTCTCAACCATATGAAATGAGACAAAAGCAAAAGAAACCTAAGTAAACTTAAGCTAGGTGTGAATAGGTGAATCCTAGAAAGGTGATTAGCTAACTAGGTGTTATAATGACTCTATTTACACAAACAACAATATGGCTATGTCATTTTGTGTAATCAATCCATGATGCCACCACTCATAGGCTATGCCCTACAAATGAAGGATTGCAAATTTGATGGCTTCTTCTTCCAACATGATGGTAAGTGAAAGATTTGTGTCTAACTTTTGGACCTAAGCACATGTAGTACTTTTCCCCAAACCATCAAAAGGAGGGAGAGTCAATTTACTCAATCTTTGCTACAAATCTCTATGGGATTGTTGTGTAGGAGGTCTTATATCCATTCTTGGCCTGTTTCTTGATTTGAAATTTTAATAATTTGCAAATGAAATCTGATTTCTGATGTCTGGATCCAGTCCTTGGAACTCATCCATGCAATCATTGATACCATATGTTGCTAAATTTGGTCCTCTTCTTCTAGTGGTGCCTCCACCCTAGTTAAGAAAGTGGGCTGAAATGGCCTAGCTACTTATCCAATTGAGACTGTTATTATTTGTATGATTGAATTTCCCATTTTGATTTGAATTGCTTCCTTCACCCATATGATGGTGTGTGGGACTAGTGGAGATCAGAGTGTCATATTTTTTATTTGTTGTATCACTTGGATTAATAGCTGGTTCAATTGATCCTCTTCCCAAGGAAAGTATCAAGCTTATCTTCCTGATCTCCCATGTTACTCTTACCACTGCCTCCTATTCCAACACTAGCTTCTTGTTGTGATGCTTCCAATTTTCTTCTCTCTTTGCAGCCCTCAAATCTCTCTGACTCAACTTCATGCACTCATTAAATGCACCCACAGGCTGGCAAGTCTATTGCTCTATTATCAATTTGATTACTCAGTTTTGTATTGTATTTTGTAAATTTCAGAAATGTGAACAAAAGAAACAATGAACTGAAAAATCAAACAAGTGGCTGAAAATGCATGAAATAAACCCTCATTAGCTGATATAAACCTTCATCCACATAACGGCAATAAACCAATCATGAATATGCCTAATTTCACCAATTATAATTGCAGATATTTTAATGTAGAGAAGTACAAATCCTAGATCAAAACTATGTTCAGATCTGGAAATTAAAATGTTTAGGACAGCAGTCACAATATCAACTAGAAACACCCAAATGAACCTCCAAACTAAAACTTCATTGCAAATATCTGCTACTTGGTAAATTACAATGCCAAATAGCAACAGTACATCAATTTTCAGATTATGAAATCACTTACAAAACCTTTTGCAAACGGTGCGATATGGCCTCATAGACTAGTACAACAGCTGGTTAGAGGACTGTATGGCTGATGTAAGTGGAATTACAAGTTTGGCAGCCAAGAAGGTAACCCAACAACGGTCAAAAGGGTTGCAAACCCCTCCCAAATGCTAGCGCCACACAATAGAAGCCTAAAAATGACAGATCACACAATATATGATAATAAATGCTGGACACAGCACTAGGGTGACACCAATTGCTGTACAACACTCCAAACAAACCCTCAAATCATGTGAAATGGTCTCCTAATTGCTTTCACCCTCAACAAGGTAAGAAATATGCAGATCACAGCTCCCCAAACAATGCAATCTGCCCTTGAATATGTATGGAAGTCTTCTTAGAGGGCTGATCCTGGATTGCAGCACTTAGTTGTGATAAATTGAGACCAATAAGTTAATAACCTCTAAAACAGCAATAGAACCACGACATAAACCCCAAAAAATATCTGAATTATATCAGCACTCCAAGATAGATGAAAAATCAGCAACAATGAATGTGGGATGTTTGAAAATTGCAATAATAGATCCCCTAACAATGTCCAAATATTTTCCTGCAAATTTGATCACTTCAGTGACTCAGTCCTAAAATCCTAACAACTTTGATCAATGCCAAACTGCAATTCTTGTATAGAATTACCAAGTATGAGGAAGGGTTTTTCATCCTAACCTGAAAGATTTGCTGTCAAGGGGATTTTGTCCCTGGATGCAGCTCAAACTACGAACTCAATGCTGGAAGTTAGAAATAATAATCGGATAATCAAATTGAGCAAAAGAAACTTGTAAATATCCCTTCCACACTTAGGACCCATGGTCTCTATTTTGACACCACAATTTGAACTTTTACTTTTTATTATTTATTTTATTTCTTATTTTATATTTTAATGTTTATTTATTTATTTATTTAATATATTAAACGAGTGCTTAAAAACATTTTTTATTTTAATAATATTAATATATGTTAATTTGGGAAAAGGTACATGACACGCACACACACAAGAATTTGTAAGCCACTCCTCCAAATGCATCACCTATAGTGCAACCAATGCATAAATCTGGCCACAACTAGGCTCTAACACTATCTAATGCAGTCATGATAGAAGGATCCAACTAAAACCTATCCAACCATGCAGTCTCAACACAAATACATACAATCCATGCACACTAATACTCGGTATCAACACAATCTTATGATAATCGATTGGATTCACTATATATATATATATTCCAAAATTAGAACTATATTCATAGTTTCTGTTATGATGGGTTTACAACATGCTAAGCCTCAAACATTGATTACCACACAAATTTAGCACTTTCACATGAGTGCAGCCACCAACATGGACCTCCTCAGGCTAATTTCACTTCTCTTACCCTACTCTGATCCTACTAAACACTACTTGGTCATCAGCATCTCTCCTTGCTCTCTATAACTCCTCTACAAATGGTTTAAACCTCCTTATATAGCAAATACTTGAGGAAAAAGGTTCTAGGTTGGCCTAAAATAAGAAATACCATTCCAAACTTAATGCAATGCTAAATAAGGCCTTCCAAGTGACCAATACGGCCTCTCAAATGATTATCTTTTGGTACAAAGCTCTAAATACTAGCGCACATTTCCTAGACCTCTCTTAATTGATCTAGCACGCCACAAAGTCAAATAATCATAGAAAATCAAATGGACTTGTGGACATGCTTGTGGTGCTCTGCTGATGTTCTGGACAGAACCACAAGGTGATTTGATTGGCATGCACTATCACACAGATGGTTTACATCTGCTAGTCAGAGTGCTCATTGAAGATTATGTCAACAAAATTCAACTGTAGCATACCAAAATGACGGGAAAAGAAGCTTCTGAACAAAAAACAAATCAAATGGAAAAGAATGTTTTGGTTGGTGTAAGATTGCTTGTAGGCCTAACATGTTCTTGCATCACCTTCTCTCAGATAAAAGAAAATCAATGATACTGTTGTAACTTAAACTAATTTGAAAAAAATCAATCATAGAATATCAGTTTCTATGCCTCAAATTTTGCCCACATTTTGCACACCATATGCACATAATTCCAATAAACAAATAGCAGGACACAAAGCTGTGTAAATTGCTGAGCAGTTCAATTTCAAAGATTCTTTAACTCAGATTGGTAAATACAGGAACAAAAACGATAATATCGCACAAAGTGGTAAAAGGACAAAATAGTTGGAACATTGAAGAAAAGTATATTGTGCTTAATAATAGATCTTGACAAAATCAAAATATATGTTTCAAAAGTGTCATGTTAGAATTGTTTAATTCATCGAAGCTTAAAGTCACAAATTGCCTCAAGAATCAAAATAATTCTGCCACAACATCACGGCACTATGAATGGAATAATTACTAATAACTGCATTGCAAATCACCTTGAATGTACTAACATAGTAACAACTTCAACAGTAGCCTATAGTCATCTAAAAACCCTGAGAGGCATGGCCAATTTCTGCCCGCTTATTGTTTCCAGACTTCCTAGATAACAAAGCATGATGAATATTGGGCAGTACACCCCCCTTGGCAATAGTCACGGATCTCAATCTCGTGTTCATGTCTTCATCTATTCTGACAGCCATCTGTATATATATGTTGAGGAGCAATCATTTTTTGTCGTTACTCTTAGCAATCTGTATATGAATATAAGTTGGACTGTTTGAACAGTAAAGACCATCTATTGAAGGAAATTTTAGAGAAAGTGCACTCGTTTGGAAAAGCATGTCAAAGTAATCAAACCATAAAACCAATGTGAATATAAGTTGGACCGTATGGATAGTAAAGACCATCTAATCAATGAAATGTAGACAACAAATCCATATGATCAGATTTAATGCACAGAAAAATTAATTCAAAATCAGACAATAACACATCAGATACCTGGTAAAACCCTCCTCTTGAGGGAGAAAAACCCAGCAACACAGATCTCTCTTATATATATATAAATAGTGGAAACAATTCTCTTTACAATGAGGCCAATCACAAGGCCAGTATTCAGCACCAACTTTAGATGCAAAACAGATAATAATCTGCCCTTCCTTGAAACCTAAATCTGCACTTAGAGAAATTCGCAATCTGCTCTTGGAGAAAATTCGCACTTGAATGAAGGAGAGAAATGAACTTGCTTGATGATGGAAAGGATGGAAATGACCTTGTATAAATACACAATGAGAGAGAGGTCGCACCTCTTCATGTACAAGGTCGGCCAAAATAGAGAAATATAATTACAATTAAAATATGCGAATTACAAGGAAGGTCGGCCCTTTTAGAAATTACATTGTTGCCAAGTGAAGCGCCCCTTCACATTAAATATCACATATAAATAAATAGTCGATAGGGCTATATTAATTTATGTCTTCACTCGTGGCTAGAAGGATGAACCCGAAGCTGCCATAACATTAACACTCCCTCTCAGCTAGGGAGAGAACTTCCAGCTACACAAGACATATCACCTCAACGTGATGTCTACCACATTGGCTACAACCGAATGTGAAAAGAAGAATATCACCTCATTGTGATATTAGATATCCTCAACACGATATCAACCATAATGGCTACAACCATACTATGGTGTGTACAAGTGTTCATCACTTGCGTGATGTTGTCACCTCAACATGACATTCACAAGTACAAGATGTGTCATGGAGTCTCACACATGACATCCACCATGACTCAGCTCAAAGGGTGGAAACAAGGGCTTTCACCTCAAATATCAAAGAGAAATGCATTAAACAAGGGATTTCACCTCGAACTTCTCTCTCAAAGAAGAACTCATTAAACAAGGCTCACTGATACTGAGACTCTTACTCAATCAAGGTTGGATTCTCCACCA
>VDFB02023915.1:0-41437 GCA_007258455.2 Sequoia sempervirens | reverse complement strand
GCGGCTTTGGCTTCCTCATCCAAGTGGTATTGATTCTCTTCATACATTTGTCGAAAGATGTAGCGTACATCTTGTCGGCCTTCTCCTTTGATTTATATAACATCTTATCTATGGTCAAGATCCCAAAAGCTTCACCAATTGCATCCGGCGTGAAATTAGCTAGCAGCTTGCCTTCTGGAGAAACAATTGTTCGGCTGTCCGAGTCGTAATGGTTCGCACACTCCATGATGAGCTCTGGACATTGAACTGCCGGCGGGAAACCAGCTGCAGCGTACAACCCACTTGTCACCATGCTATGTGAGGTAGCCGTCGGAGGATTGCCACCTTGTCCATATATCCTCCTTCTGAAAGTCTCGAGATTGAAAGATCCGAGGTTGGTGTCCGTCAAGTTTCCAAGCTTCGAGACAAACTTTGATTTAGGAATAAAAGACTTCTTCAAACTATTGATGATTGCCTGCCTGGAAGCATTCTCTTTGCCAGCTTTAGTATTTCCAGCCTTAGCTCTAGTCTTGCTTGTTCCGACAACGTCAGCTCTTCGACTCTCAGCCATCTGCAAAACGAAAAAGCAACATTACAATTCAAACTTTTAAAATAAAAACCTTGTGAGATGGCTGACAAATGGAGTTGGCTGCGAAAAGAAAATAAAATTAATAACTCCACCAGTAAAACTCCAACTTCAAACCTCGATAAATTTAAACTTCAAAAATTAAAACTCCGAACTTCAACAATTTGCAGCCACAATGATTTCAACTCTTCGGAAGAGATCAACTTCAACAATGTCAACTTCAGAAAATACTTCAAGTTTTAGCAACTTCGAAAAAATTTAAACTTCACCTCTTCTCAGCAATTTGGGGAAATAATCCTCTTCAGCAATTCCAATCTCTACTTCAGATTTTATTCTTTCAAAACTCAGCAACTTCGGAAGATTTTAAATCTCAGCAACTTCCAGCAACTCAAGCAATTTCGACCTCCAGCACTCAGAGAAACAATCAGACAATTTCAGCCTTCAGCAACTCAACTTCCAGCAACTTCAGAAATTCACAGCTCAACGAAAACTTTCAGCTCTTCAGCACAAATCTTAGCTTCGAATCTTGTGAAATGAAAATAAAAATCTTCGAAGTCTTATAATTGACAGCTGGCGCTTGAATTAGCAAATGCCATTAATTCTCTTTGCCATAACTTAGAAATTTTCCGATTTTGAAAGAGAATATTCCCAGTCATCATTCAGTCGTCATAGCAATTTGCTAATCTGGGAGATTCTTTCCTCAATTTAAATTTAAACTTTCCCTCCCGACTGCCAGTTACCTTCAGCTAATTGAAGTAATTTCGAGAAACTTTAAATTTCACTTCAGTTTTAAAAAATATCACCACTTTTAAAATGGCAATTTAAAATTTAAAATTTAATTGTATTGCCGTTTAATTTTATTTGAGAAATTACTTCACTTCGCTAGCGTCCGCGAAAAATCAACGTCAGCACTTTAAAATGGCTAGGCACAATTTATCTTCCGTCCGTAATAATTCCGAAATGAATTCTCCGCGATTAAAAATCTTCCGAATTTTAAAACTTCAAGTGTCCAAACGAAGGGGGAATTTTTTAATTTAACCTTGGAAAATAATTAAACTTTAATTTTACTTTATTTAATTTCTCCATCTTGAGCAAATTTCACTTTATTTGCCTAGAGCAAATTTAAAGTTTATCTCCAAATGCCTCTCGAAAATTTTAAATGCCATCGAGTTTCATAGAAAGTCACCATGTGATTTTACGTATATCATAAAAAAAGGGGGGAGACATTTAATTTTTTAAACATTAATATTTATTCATCACCCCTTTTAATTTTATCCTTTAATATTCGCCTTAGGAAAATATCTCTAGTAACCTCTACTTGCTTGGGCGCAAATCAACCTTCAAACCTTCAATTTGATGACTTAGAAAGATTTTGATCTCTTAACTTCTCCAGGCAAGGCGCAATGGATGTGCTAGCTTTGAATCTCGGACACTTAGCCAATTCTTACCTTCTTAGCTCTTGGGCGCATATAGCCTTCTGAGGTTCCAATTTGATGATTTAATCTAAATTCTAATGGCCTTGGGCACAAATAGCATGCCGTGCTTTCAATCTTCATGACTTTGACCAATTTCGAATCATGCTTTCACCAAGTTTTCTTTTACTTCATCTCCAAGGCTAGGCGCAAATGGAACACTTAGAATATTTTTGAAATCTTCTCCAAGTTTGGGGGCACATTTGACCCATGGAGCCTCAATTTAAAAACTTAGAAAGCTTTACTTTCCCCTCAACTCCCAGGCGCATGTGAGGGGGTCTCCTTCCAATTTCCATACTTAGAACATTTCTCAAGCTTTTTCAGTGTGAAGCAAGGCGCATTTCATACCTTGAGCATCAAATTTTCATGACTTAGAATTTTTTAAAGATCCACTCTTCCTCTTCATGGGCACATACAAGAGGGTTGCCTTTCACTTGGGGGCGCAAATGGTAGGTTGAGCTTTTAATACGTGTGCCTTAGTCAATCTCAAGTCTTGAACCTCAAGGGCGCATTTAAGGGGGGTTGCTTTGAGTTTGAGGCACAAATCACATATTGAGCTTTTAATTTTATGACTCCAAGTTCAAGGGCTCACTTCAACCTTGGGCTTCCAATTCGTTTGCCTTAGTCAAATTTACTAACCCACCTTCATGGCCTCTAATCTTTGACACTTAGAAAATTTCAATTCTTCAAGCTCAAGGGCGAAAATGGCATGGGGAGCTTTAAATTTTATGACTTAGACAAAATCCTCCTTAAGGCGCATACAAGAGGGTGGACTTTTAAATGGTGGCGCATTTGAGTGGGGAGGCTTTCAATATTCATAACTTAGAATATTCTCCAAGTCAAAAGGGGGCGCATATCATGTCTTCTACTTCCAATTTATACCTTGGGTGCATTTTCACATGTCTAGCTTCAAGTTTTGAATGCCTATTCCTTGCTAGGGCACATATGCTAGGTGCTCCTTCCAATTTTATATGCCTTGGCAAAGTTTTCATCCATCTTCAGCTTTTAAGGCAGATCTTGATGCTGGACTTGAAAATTTATCAGTTTTAGTGAATTTCATGCCCTTTGCTAGATTTAGGGTGATTTGATCTTGCTAACCCTAGCTTGCCTTGACTTTCTATTTTTAGAAAGTTCTCCACATTTTGTGCCTTGAACTGACTTTTGAGCCTTGAAAGGCCTGATTTCGCCTTGTTTTGAACTTCGTGGTGTGGTCGTGCTGTCGGGGCCTGATACCTGTCTGCACCTGCTATTTTTAGCAACTTGCTAAAGATAGCAATTGCTCATAAAGTCTTCAAATTTCATGTGTTGAATGCCAGAAATGTGGTGATCGTGGTTGGATGTCGCATCTGCCTAACTTTCGTGTTTCACCCTTGAATTTAGGAAACCCTAATTCCTCCATTTTAGCCTGCTAAAAATAGCAAGTGTCTGATTCTCCATTCTCTACAACTCCGTTTGTCTTGAAATTCGCGCCAAGGGGTCCTCATCGCATGTTTGACTTGTTCATACTGAGATTTCGTGATGACCTGCTATTCTTGGCATGCTTTGAAGTGGCTTACTATTTATAGCAGCTGCTTGATTTTGAGACTTCCTTAGCTCCGTTCGAGTTGAAATTTGAACAGCGTGCTCATCGTTGGTAAACTTGCCCGTCTGCACTGGCCCCTGAGGTTGACTTTCTATTTATAGCCCGTGTCGGGAATGCCTTACTAAAAATAGTAAGTGCTCCGATTGTCTTCAAATTTTGCCAGTAGACTCCTCGGAAGATGCTGATTATGGTGGGATACTTCAATTTTGGAAATTTTGATGTTTGACACCTCACCTCGAGTCCCGAAGCCCTAATTCATCTTGCATGTGCCTCAAACGAGCTCAATTCAATCCCATTTCAGTTGTATGTTATCGTATTCGCAATTCTGAAGTGCCGGGCAACTGCCAGAGTGGTACTTGCTAAAAATAGAAAGTGGCTGAAAAGGTGACTGATCGATTGCTGGATGATTTTGCATCTCAAACTGCTCGAGAGATCTTGAAAAACCCAAAAAAACCCAGAAAAATCATCATAATGCAAGCACTGGCTAAAAATAGCACGTTTCTGAAAAGTGACCAGTTTCGCTTGCATGTTATACCATTGCGAAGGTCTTGGAAAACCCAAAAAGAATATGCCGACATGCGCTGAGAAATTTTGCATGCAAACCCTAATATCGGCCTCTGAAGGCTGAGCGCTGAAAGTCGTCGTCCTACTTTGCATGTGACATCACTGCGAAGGTCTCGAAAAACCCACAAAGAATCTCCGGACATGCATCTGAAAACTCAACGTGCAAACCCTGAAATTGGCCTCTGAAGCCGAACTGCTAAAAATAGCAAGTCATCCGTTTCTGCTTAGATTTTGCCAGATTTTCGTTCAACGTGTTCAGAATGTAATGCAGTTGCCGGAATGTGAAAATCTTGAGAAGATCAACCCTAAACTGACACTTACTAAAAATAGAAAATTGGCAGAATTCAGTGAAAATTCAGGGGAAGCTTGCCGGACGCATTCTAACAGCAGTGCTGAGCTCGGAAATTGATCAACCAACGTAGTTTGACCTCAAAGCATTCTAAAGATGTAAAACCCTAATTCGCTAGTAAACACTCCAGACTTAGCCAAAATTTAAACACAGGTCAAATGGTAAGTACACTAGATAGAAAGAAAAGATCAGACCAAAGAGAGATGGACCAGAAGACCCAAACCAAAGACCTGAATGAAGCAAAAATTAGGGGGGTCCCCATCTGCGATGGGGCGATCTGTGAAAAGGTCACAACAATATTATTATCAACTATATGAGAGTTTGTTAGTGCAGCTGAGCAGTCTTTAACCTAGTGATAGTCTTTGGATTACACTAACATTGGATACAACTGCAAATTGTTATATTGTCTAATTTTCAGCACCTTCAATCCTAATTAGGATACCTCTAAGAACACCCTCTTGGGTCTAAGATGAGATTGAAGTGTAGGAGAGTTTATCCACTCTTGTCAATTGGCCTTAAACCCTCCATAATCTATTGACGAATCTCAATTTTACCTTCTTGAAGACATTCCTTGGCCTTGAGTTTTGGAGCAATGGATTTGAAACCCAACAACTCACCTTTTCCCTCCAAACTTAATTAATTACCTTTTTATATAATTAAATATAAGTTATCTTTTTAATTTTCCACTTTTCAAAAACTTAAATATATAACCATTTAATTATTTAATTATTTTCTGCACAAACACCAAAGTTACGGGAAATATTAAGAAACCCCAACATGAATTTTGACCACACCACCAACACCTTAAGTGCATAGGAAATTGATCTATATGAAGGTTGGTGCTCACCAAGATGACAGACTTATCCAAGAAGTGTGGAGTGCTCCCAAAATGTAAGAGCCACACACGAAAAGTACTGTTGTATTTATCTTGGCTGTAGGAACTCTCTGCCACTGTCATAATACCTTTGCGATATAGCTGGCGCTTTCCAAAAAAGTTGGAATGACTATAAAAAGGGGCATTACATTAAGTAAGCAATGTTATTTCAATGATACAACCATGACATCACCTAAGTTTCCCAAAAACACATAGCACCATTGTGTAATGCCCTATAGGATTGTAGCAAAATATTAATTTATAATCAATTAACACTACTTTGAGGAGGCAATTTCAAATCCTAAAGCCAAATATAAATTGATGTCCAAATAAATATCAAACCCCTAATTATAGCTCTATTAGGTTGACACAACCCCATAACTGACTACAAGATGGAACTTCTAAACTATGACAAATAGATATATGCATGCATCACATGGGCTCCCCCATAACCCACCTATACATATGACATGAGCACAAGTAGGATCATAACAAATGCTTGTTGAAGCTGATTATGTGATATGATATTCCTTAAGAGTGAGTCTCCAAAACAGTAGTAAGGCACCTGATTTTTAACAGTAGTGCTCATCACTATGAATACCAACACATTATTTTTTGTTGGATCTCAACCTGTGGGTTTTATCCTCTGAATTTGCACTAGCTAGAAGATTATAGGCAGACCTGCAATACCTAACATAGTCATCTAGAGCAACCCAAAGACCCATGTGAAACTCTTCAAGACTGTGCTCCTCATTTTGAGCCCAGGGCACAATCATAATATAATTTGCTATTATCTGTTTATCTGCCATTAGGGCTAAGGAGGGTTTGTGAAAATCTACATGATAAAGGTAAAACTTGGTTTCCTTAATCCATGTAATTATGTTCCATCCTATTTTCTCAAAGCATTTCAATAGCTTTTCATAAAAGCAACTTTACCGTGTGGACTGAATTGAAAGAAATTTTGATACAATAATTATCTGTTCTAGAGTACTGGTAGAATGAAAAATTAAAATATTAATTTATGATAAACCTTTTGAATATCGTGGAGCTTACAATATTAGATATTTAAGAATGAATCTAAATTAGAATATGTGCAAAATGGACTTGAATATCATTTTCGTTGTTGACAAACTTGTGGAATTAACAAAAAGCTTCTTGTCCACCACAATCTTTGGAATAGAAAATGGAACTATGTCAATTTAAGATTGATAGAAATTGAACTTGGGGGATATATTCCAGAAGAATTAAATTTATTGATTAAGACTATCATGGTTAACCTTGAACAAGCTCTTAAGTATTTTTATTTTTGGTGGTCAGACATGCTTTATTGACTATGATTAATGATGTCGGCTTTTGATTATTGACAAGGCTTTTCTCAGTCCCTAAGAAATGACAGAAAAGACATAAATTTAAATGCTGTTCATTTAGAATTCAATTAACTAGAGAACGCCACCTTCCACCAAGGCTTGTTCCACCAACACGCTGAAACTTGTCAGGAGAATCCACTCTCAAAATGCTAACACCAGATCCAATATTTACCTGCCATTTGAATAAAATTAAGGATAAGTTTGGTAAAAAATTGATAGATATGTACAAAGATACAATTTGGAATATAAAATAAACAGTTCTCAAAGATTTTCCAGTTTATCTACATCATTATTACAGCAAAACAATTTTGTCTACCACAAGATAAGGGTACAAGTTCTGGCTTCCATCTAACAATACACTGTTGCCATCTCTTTCAGGAAGAGGGCTCTCTGAGACAGCTGTAGTCCTTAGCTTCTCTCCATCGTCACACTTTCCAATGGCAACCTCATTGGACTGAAGTTTCATGCTATTCTCGTCCCCACTATGTTGTCTCCCTTTCTCCCTAAGACAACAATCATTGTCATCATCATCACTGCTATTTTCATGTGACTTCCAAGGACGTTGTATACGCCCTGCTTTATATGAACCTGCAGCACATTTTGACTATTATATTTATTGTTAAAATTTTTGACTATTATACTTATTGTTAAAAATTATAACCAAACTATAGAAATTTCCTGGCCTTAATGGAGAAAATTTGACAGAAAAAAAGCAATTTGAAGAATTTCTCACACCAATATCGAAGTCAGCTTGAATATGTGTAAAATTGATATATTATTTTAGGAAAATGTTATGCTTGATCCTAAGAGTTTCATCACACTGACATACTCTTCAGATTACTAGGAATGTGTAGTTCCTCTAGCCCATCAGAATCCAATCTAATGTCACTGTAGGTAACCATCTGAATTTCTCATTATCTAATTAATGCCTTGGTCTGAAAGTGTTCATGAGCACAGGTAGTTTAGTGCAGTCTTTGTAAAAATGGTTAAATTTTACATACTATGATATATGGTGTGCAATAATTTAAGTACTAAATAAAGGTTTATAGGATACTTTTGATTACAAAGCCTTATCATGCATAAATTATTAAATACGCTAAGGATACTAAGGGGTATTAGACGAGTTTGTGTAAATTGTAACTGTAAATTAGCAATGCTTTGTGGAGGCTGCCAATCATCATGTATTTGTACTTGTTATATGTGATATAATGGACCAAAGTGGTCATGGGAATTGCTAGTTCAGTGCAGCCTTTGTTATACAATAATATAACAGTTACATCCAATGTATTATGTTGCTCAGGTCATGAATATATAACTGAGGTGGTATGTCATAATGTAAGTACTAATTAAGAATTAGTAGGATAATTGTAATTACACACCTCCAATGTATATAAATTCTTTAAATACCATAAGGGGCATCAGCCCTAGTTTTTGTACATGGTGACATGTTCTTTGGCATGCTTCACAGAAGTTTCCAACCATCAAATATTTGTATTCAGTATATGTGATAGAATTACCATCATCTATCAGTTTGCATAATGCCTTCTCTACTAAGTCAATGTGATGCACTTCAATATCCATTTCCCTACCATACAATTCCTTTGAAAGAAATCTTTGTTCTTAGATTATTATATGTTTCACTTTAGATCCTACTGTGTTTGCCTACGGAATGGGATTCTAATCTGACGTACTACTGGCAAACTTGTAATATGCAGAACATAGGATAAAACAGTACACGGAAAGATATCATAGTAAAATGCCAGAAACTTTATTCATTCTCAGGAAATAACATGTACAAGAGAGTATCACAATGCTTACAGTATAACCATCGGCAACAAAACTCATTTATTATTCTCTCCCGACTACACCCACCCGACTACATATAACGCTCGGCGGTGGTTAGACAACCAACCGACACGACATTTCATAACAACATTACATTAACATTAATCTAAACATATTTTCCCGAAAGTACATGACATTACATGACATTATTATTCTTTACTAACTATTGTTTTATTTGACAATTGGCCGACTACGACCGAGGCCGACTACGGCCGACAACAAAGTAAAATATCCGACTAACATCATCCCCCCCAAAAAAGAAGTCGTCTTCCAGACGACATACATACAGCAAGATAAGATTACTGAGAAGTAGGGGGAAGGGAGTGCGTCCCTGGATGCACAGATGACGTCGGAGTGGTGGAAGAATGCTCTGCTCTCAGCGCCTCAGCTCCTCCGTGCGTGTGCAAGCTGCCGATCTGCCAGGATCTCCCTCTCCCTCGCCGGGCTTTACCATCCGGGCTGCCTCCATCAGTTGGCCCTTGCCTGCTCTGCTTCTGCATTCTTGGCCGCCAATTCTACCTCTTTTGCAGCCAACTGATCCTCCAACGCTTTCATTCGCTGCTGCCATGCTGCCTCTTTCTGCTGTGCCTCCTCCTCCAAGGCTGCCACCCGAGGCTCCAAGATGTCCAATCGGGCTCCCCTGTCACTGGCAAGCTGAGATTGTTCAGTCAAGTTATCCTGAATGCTCTTGATGGTCGCAACAGACTCATCCTTGACCCGCTGAAGAAGTCTATAGGCATCCACTCGGCGAGATACTGCTACCTCGGTGGAAAATCTTTGGCGCTTCATCAGAAGAAAAACATCTTGGAAGGCAAGCTCGATGTAGTATAAACTCTCCAGGACGCCTGCATCCCGCCCTACTAGCCTCGGTGGCCGACCCCGCCAGGGTCTCATCATAGCAGGAGTCTCTCCTGCTGGCCACCTGTTGTGACCTTTTTCACACATCGCCCCATTGCAAATGGGGACCCTCGCTGGTTTGCTCTTAGGGTTTAGCGTTGAGTAGCAATTTCATAGTCTCTGATACCTGGGAATTTCATGTCAAGGTCTGGAGTCATCATCCGAGCCAAGTTGGGAGTTTGAGCCCGAAACTGAACGTAAACGTCATGGGAGTGCTTAGAAGGCCCTGCAGACGAGGATCGCCTGTGCTTTCGCTCAATTCTGACACTTCCTATTTTTTAGGGATTCTGCTTTTTTGCTTTTTTGCTTTTTTCGTTTTTGGCATTTCTGGCCCAATCTGGAATTTACTATTTTTAGAAAGTTGCTTTTTTGCTTTTTTCTATTTTTAGTAAGTTTCTATTTTTAGAAAGTGCTAGGTGTCACTGGCATTTGAGTCAAAAGTTTCCATTTTTGGAACTAAAAAGCGAGCAAAAATCAAGCAAAGATCGAAAAATCATGAAAAAAGGCGCATGCAAGGTGAGAAAAGCAGAGAAAAAGCGCATGCAAGGAGAAAAAGGCGCATGCAAGATGAGAAAAGCAGAGAAAAGGTGCATGCAAAGTCAAAAAATCAACTGGACAAAATCGTGCCTTCATGAGAAAATCACTGAAAAATCAAGTAAAAAGCAAGTAGATCATGGTGAAATTCGCCTAAGTCTGGAAGAGGTACGCCCTTGAGAAAATCCAGTTGAAAAATCCAGTTGAAACTTGAAAAATCCAGTTGGAAAATCCATTGATTAAAGGGAAAATCCAAGTAAAATTCATCCATTTGGGGAAATTCGCATTCCTCAATTGGAAAAAATTCCAGTTGGACAAAGTGAAAATCGACTAAGGCATAAAAAATTATTGAACTAGACTTTAGGAAATTGAGTCAAAGTGCAATTCCAGTTGGGAAGTGAAAAATCCAGTTGGAAGTCGAATTTTCTCAAGGAGGAATCGAAATTTTTCTAAGGCAAAGTCACTTTGAGAAGTCAAAATTCCAGTTGAAAAGTCAAGAAGTCCAGTTGAAGGTCGAATTTTGCTAAAGGCAGAAAAGATGAAAGAAAACTTAAGTTTTATTTTAAAACTTAATTATCAAGCCAAAAGGGACGCCTTGTTTGAAAAGTCAAAGATCAGGATAAGATTGCTTTTTCGTTTTAAAAGCAAAAGACAACCAATGAGAAGAAGAAGTCGACCTAAATCAATTTGGGAAGGTTTTTATTATAAAAGATAACTTGTGAGCTCATTTTTCATTATTTGCAAAAGTCGAACTTTCTTCACAGGCAAAGCTCTCCCAAGAAAAGACGTCTTTTTCAGCTGCAAGTGGATTTTTCTTGAGTTCCAGAACATTGAATTGGATTTTTTTCTCTTCCTTTCCGGATTTTCTTCAAACAACTGCAGGTTATCTTTGGCGATTTTGAGAAGGGAATTGGATTTTTCATTAAAGATTGGAGAAAATTTCAGTATAAACCTTTAAAAATCCAAAAGATTATTTAAAATTCCATGAATGCTTTTTGAAAATAATGAAGGCGGATCAATTTCACTTAAGAATTTATTCTTTATGCAGCCTTTAATCAAGTTCTGGATTTTTAATTAATTTTTAACTTTCCTCCAGCCAAGAAATCGCCTTTTTGCAAATTTATTTAAAAATTCTCTAACTTCGAGTTTCTTACAGGCGCAATGTCTTCTCCAAAGAATGTGGGAGGTGGAGTCAGAAAAGCTCAAGTCAAGGAAGTCCTGAAAGAATTTTATCCAGAATCCCAGTTATCCTCGAAGTGGAAGAAAGTGGCAGATACAAACTTTGAACAATTTAATGCGATTCAGCACAAGAGAAGGATGTTTGGTACAGAAAACGAAATGCCTACGCCTATTGCTGCAAATATTGTTAAGTCTGGACTTCATCAAGCAGCAGGATTTCCGCCTGCAGTTCAGTGCAGTGAGTTAATGGTTGAGTGCGCCAGAAGGTACAATCCTCAAACAAGATCAATTAAAACGCCCAATGGAATCACCTTGGCCTATTTCACAGAGGATTCAGTCAGGGAAGTATTTGGTATTCCCCATCGCCGGAAAATGTTGAACAGGACTCAGCAAGAATCACAGGCCATGTTCGATCAAGCCAAGGAATCCTGTATGGACATCATCAATTCCAACTGGATTAAAGAACCCAAAAGACATCGCTCCAAGTTGCCAAAGAGACTAATTTGCGCAGATTTTAAGATAGAATATAGTGATATGATTCATATGCTGAACAGAGTTATAGGAACTTCTCAAGGAGCCTTCTTTGAAGTATGGATGTTTTCATACGTGGAGGAAATCGTATTGGGAATGGAGGCTATAAATTGGGCTAAGTTAATAAGTGATAACATCGATTTCCAGTTGAGAAACCTTGAAAAAACTAAAACCTTCTACATGAGTTCTTATGTGGTTTACATTTTGGCACGGTTCACTAAGTACAGAGGACTGATTTGTAAAGGCGAAGTGGGACTTCGGAAAGATCAACTCAAATCATATGATTGTTACCCGCAGCTCCAGCTACATTACAGGGACAATTTCAAGATAACAAATGACGCCTTCCTTATGTATATCACGCGAGTTCTTCGAGGAACAGTGCAGAGGAGGCTATCTAAAGAAGCTATGGTAATGCTTGACAAGTTCGGGTCTTGGTTTATCCAGTTTCCGACATTTACTTATATAAGAATTCATGGATTCTCGGATGCTCTGTACAGGCTTCCTCGATACCCAACAGACAAAATTGTTATGCTTGAAGTTGCAAGGCAACTAGCATGTGTAGACTCCCTTTAGGCGAAGAAGAACAAACAAGGAGTGGATTTTCCGGTTGCAATTGGAAAAATGCTAGAAGTCTGTCCTTCATTACAATCAGCCAAAACAGCAGGGGTAGAGTTGCAATTTTACAAATTCAGCACCTATAATCCAAGGTCCGATTATGATCCTTACCTGAGAATGCACGGGAAGAAATCCCTTCATGTTATGCAGATCGAAGATTACTGGTCTAACCTGATGGATGAGTATGGAGTCAGGAAGAAGATTTGGTCCAGAATTCCAGTTGAGCTTATAAAAAGATGTGACTTGTTCCCTATACCTGAACAAGTGAAGGACAACGGGGACTACATTCATCCTCAATTTGAACAAGAAAAAGATAAGCCTATTTTATTGCCTAACTGGACACAACCTGAGTTGACCGATTTAAACACATTGATGAAGGACATTTTTGCTTACTCAAGGGAATGGGTCGATGGCCAGATCAGCAAGTTGAGGAAGGAAGGAATTTCTCTTACTTACGCCACATTAAGCAATAAGGATAGTCAGGGTGAAGCAATTGGCGAAAGTCTTGATGAACTTTCGTATCCCAGCAAGAGGAAGGTAATAAGTGGAAACCTTCACATAGAGGAAAGGGAATCAGCTAATGAGGAATTGGAAAGTAAGAAGCAGAAGGTGACTGAAAATCCCTCATCTTCAAGGACTTTGTCAGTTGGAGTAATTGAAAATGTATCCATTGTTGATATCGAGCCGAGCTATGAGCAAGAGATTCAGTTTCAAGAGTTAGAACAGGTGGATTCTCTCCAAAATCAAGCCTCCACGGAGTGTTTAGAAGGAGATGATACTTTGATGATTGAAGGTGCAGGAGATACTGAGATCCTTGAGGACAATGAAGAACTAGGAGATGAGGTAATTTCTGCTCTTAAAGGAATTAATGATGATGTTCAGTTAGAAGATGGGATGGAATTATCCACAATCCCGGATTGGCTAACTGAAAGTTTGAAGAAGAAGTCCAGACCACTGGATGAAGTTCAACCAGTTGAGGGCATACAGGACTTCCTAGAAAGAATTGGCAAGGCTAAAACGCCGAAAAAGCCTAAAAAGTATTCTCAGATCACCAGGAACGATACAGGATCCAGGATCTTACAGGTGGCAGTCCCGAAGATTGGTAAGCCAAGAGATCAGATTGCTCCTATGGATTACGAAGTTACAACATTGGACATTGGGCCAACGACAATAGATCAGGATTTCCATGAGTTGGCGGACACTTCCAAAGCCATCAGGGAAAAGTTCGATAAAACAGAAGAGAAGAAGGAGAGGTTGGAGTTAGAAAATCTAAGGCTGATAGAGTTCATTCAGCAGCTAACAGCCCCTTTGCGTCAGGAAAATGCAGCCTTTATTCCACCGTCATCTCTTACTCCGGAGTCCGTTGATGTCCTTGAGGCTATGAGGATCACGAGTCAAGCTACCAAGAATTGGGTGAGCAATATTTCAAAACAGATGGAGCAATTCTTGGAGAAGTGCGCCCAAACTTATGACAGATCTGCATTGCTGATAACTGAAGTGAGTCAAGTTGAAGACCATTGGGAAGATTTCCAGTACACACAGGACAAAGTGATACCTCGTTTGAGGGTTCTAAAAGAAGTTTCCATGCATATATTGATCCAGGAAGGTGTTGTCGAAGAAGGAGCCTCGTATGATTTCAGCAGGTGGTATTATTCCTTATTGGCCAAAAAGAAGACATATGATGGAATAAAGGAAGAATGTGCTGCTATACGGAGCACGATTGAGAAAATTCAGTTCAAAATCCTCACTTCTCTTGAAGGATTAACAGGACAAGAACATCATGATACAAATGGCTTAGACTTAGAAGGATTGAAGAAAAGTGTGATGAGCATTTACTTCAAGGAAGTGCAGGTTATTACAGAGAATCAGCTTGATGATATGTCTTCCCTTTTGACCTTCATGGAGAACTTTCAGAAGCAGGAGGCTAGATGGGAAGGAACTTTCACTCAGTGCCTGGAGACCTTGGACGTGATTGGAATGCAACTGGATTCTGTGCCGAATATCTCAATGGAGGAACTTGATTCTGTGTTAGCCAAATTTCTTGCATTTGCAGCTAGGGAGCGATCCAAAGGGAATTGCATTCTGGATTCCCACTTGCTCGAATGAAGTGCAAGGTGTCACCATTTTCCATGCTCCAAATGGCGTGTTCTGCTTGTGCCATGTGTCTTTGAGTTTGTTATGCTTTTAGGGTTAGGGTTTATCAAATTTGATCTTGGCCGTTGATTTCAAATTTAATCTTGGCCATTGCTTTGTAATTGGGGTGCCTATATAAACCCCATTCATTTCATTTATTCAGGGAGAGACTGATGAGATTGTTGCAATATTGCTGTTTAAATAATAAGTGGATTCAGAGTTGAGCATTTGTTATTTCTATGAGCCCGCATGGTTTCATTGATTTCTTCAAAATAGAGTAAATTTGTTTTCAAGTATTTTAGATGAATGAAAGATTGATAGTGTTGGAAATAGTGGAATTAGTTCATACCTTTTTCAATTGGATGATTTTCAATTTGATGTGTAAGGTTAGTCTGAACATTAAAATTGCTTAATTTGAGTTCTATTATCTATATGCATTGGTCGAATTGATGGTGATATAGTGTAATAGGATATCTTTCGTAAACCCTTGAAGATTGCACCGTCTTTGTCTAGTTGTAGTGCCGTGCTTGGCGAAGCAAAGATTGGTTTAAATTCCATTATCCAGCATTTGTCTCCGAAGTTCATAGGATTAGTTCTGCATAAATCTAGTTCCTTTACCCTCATCCCCTTTTTTATTTTATTTTAAACTGAAAATCCAAAACATAAGAGCATTCAACGTTACATCAATCCAAATCCCTACTTTGAGTAACTTACTATCCAAGGGTCCCTTTGTGAAACCAGCATATCACATCACCTATTGAGCTTGTCCATCCCCCAAATCGGAACATTGGAATTACCGTATGACCTTTCTAGCAATCTTAGCATAAGAGGTAATTTTTCAAGAGAGGATAGAGCTGCCTTTGGGCATTCTTTTATTCTAAAGTGTTGGGTGTGTCACAAAACACGCATCAACACCACCCCTCGCCAAATATCCATGCAAACTCCGCCTCACACCCCATCTGCACAAATCCCCGAATGCGGTGAACCTCCTGGCCTACCAGAGGCGATCGGCCAATCCTCAGGTCCCTGGAAACCTGTCCCACACGGATCATCAATCTGCCCATGTGCTCGAGCTCCTCCACATATCGCTGTACCGTGCCTACTGGGTCCGACGGGTCCGGCTGTGACATTTCCACGACAAAGCCCTCTGTGGAAGCACCCTCCTTGTTCTCCTCATCATCAGAAGGTGGACAATGTTCTGTCTCCTCTTGGGGCGGTTCCCCGACTACCGGCTGAGGCTCCTAAATGGCTGTCTCTGGTGCCTCTGCTATGCTCGCCTCCGGGTGTGCAAGTGTGTCTTCGCCGATCCTGGCCGTCTCACTCTGCTGGGTGTGAATGATCGGCTCCTCCTCGTCCCCTTGTCCCTCCGAGGGACTCTTCTCCTGCTGGTCTGGCTGCTCGGCCACGTCCAAGGTGAGGCCCACCGATCCCAGCCAACTATCGATCTGTGCTACCCTGGGTGCTCTTGGGGCTGGAGTCGTCTCCTTAGTGGCCTCGGTCATTCCCCCAGCTCCTGCTGCCGAGGTTGCCACTCCTGTCGCTGCCGATGCTGACGGTGGTGTAAGAGAACAAACCGTTGGCAGTATCTCAACCGAGGCAGTGGAACCTGCCGCCGATACAGTGAGTGCCCCCTGTGATGTGGTGGCGAGAGGTGCCCACCCTGGAGATGCTCCCGGTAGTGAAGCGGCTACCCTCAACATCCGCCCGGCTCCAACTGGCGCAACAGGGAGGGTGAACGTGACTGAGTGTGTACTCTGGCTGGCTGGCGGTGCCGGAAGAGTAAATCCTGCCGGCTGCAATACTGGTATGTCAATCTCGCCTGCCTCCTGACCTCCGATGGCGACAGACACCTCCTCATCGGCCGGTGGACTAGACTCCGATGGCGAGGAAGATAAGTCAATAGGCTCCTCTCTGTCAGATGCATCGCTCTCCTCCGAGGCCTCCTCCTCTGATGTTTCCTCTTCCACCGATGCCTCCTTCCGTTTCCTCTTTTTCCCCGAAGTTGTGCCCTCGCCTGCTTGCTTTACTTCCAGTTCCAACCAGTAGAATACGGTAGGCAATCCAGGTCCAGGTGAGTGAGTGGCCGCAACCGACCCCAATTGCCCTCGGGCACCTGTGTGTGCACGGCATCCAAAAAGAGAGCTATGGCGTGCTGAGTCATATAGAAGGCCTTATGCCTCTGCGCTAGAAAATCCCTTATCCGCTCTGTGAGTAGCCTCGCCCAGTTGTATACTCGGCCAACGCGAAGTCCGACCATGAAATCCACCTGCCATAAGGCAATGTCCGACGCTCGGCTCGCCCCTGTGAGTCGGCATTTCATTAGGTCAAGCAAACATTTCCATTCTGCCGTTGCTAGGTGGTTCTTCCGGAGGCCTCGATTGCCAGTATTCCATATGATATGCTGTTCTTCCGTTGACAAGTCGCTTCGGCACACTTGCTTGACCAACAGTTCTTTGTGTTCCTGTGTCATTCTCTTGGGTTTGTTAACCCCTATTCCCGAAGCTGGGACGCCGAACACCCACTCAAAGTCCTGAGGCCAGAATGAAACGGTCACTCGGCAACCTCTGTAATCAATGATTGACTTGTGCGTATGCTTGCAATAGTTCTCCACCATCGCCTTCAGCCAAGGCTCGAACTCCTGAGAATTGAAAAAGGGCACGAGCACAGCCTTGTCTACCCGAGCGTGTCGAAGCGCAACCTTCAGAGAGTGGTCGTCGGGAGTGCTTCGCCACCATTGCTTGCACTCGTTGCCGGTCAGGTTCTCCCATGCCATCGTTTCATTGTCGGCATCCATCCTTTTTCTTTTCCCAGCCGAGGCTACCTTTGGCTGGTGCTGCATAGCCTTCTTGCCCTTGTCCATCTTTCTGTCAGTTCGGCGATTCCAGCCGATTTTATAACTCTCGAGACTGCTGAAACTATGAGAACTGCCGAACTGCCAGTGGAAACTGCCGAATTGCCGGTGGAAACTACCGAAGTGCCAAAAACTGCCGAACTGCCGAAAATTGCCGAACTGCCGATGGAAATTGCCGAACTGCCAAATGATCTGCCAAGGCCGTACGGTTTGGATGAATGGCTGTATGGCTGTGGAACCCTGAGGCCATACGGTTTGAAGATACTCTGAAATCCGCATGATCTGGAAGTACTGTGAATTCCGTGCAAGTTCCCCTGAAATGCTGATGTCGTACGGATTCTCCTGCAGTGCTGAGGCCGTACGAAATCTCCTAAGGCAATAATGCCGTACGGCTGGGACTTGTGCTGAGGCCGTACGGATTCCAACCCTGGCACCAATTTCAGTCTGGAATAGCCATACGATGCAGGACTTAACAAAATTTCCCAGTTGCAAAGGCCGTACGGTGTAAATCCTAGCGAAATTTCCAACTTGCAGAGGCCATACGATTTCTACTGGCAAATAGAATGAAAACTGGGAAATATGAAAATACTGTACGGTTTGAGAGTTCCTTGGATGCCGTACGATGTCAAGCTCTGAGTGCCGTACGTTCTCCACAGGCTTCGACCCTTGGCGTGCTATTTGAAAAATGGAACCCCTACGGCCTTGAAGTCTTTTAGATGCCGCACGACTTCCTTCCTTGGCGAATTGTGCCGAGTATAGAATCTCTGAGGCCGTACGACTTCCTTGTCTGGCGATTTGTACTGAGTGTATAACCCCTGATGCCGTACGACTTCCTTCTCTGTGCCCTGTGCGCCTCTGTGACTGATAAATTCGTGCAAATTCTTCCTCCCTTCTTTTCCTCTGTGATTTTGTCTCCTACCTGTCGCTTGTTCAATTGGCCGTACGGTTTTAGGTTTTATATTTATTTCATTTCTTTCCTTACTTGCCTTCACCCTTGGTCGTACGCCTTGCTTCCTCTTCGGGTTTTGACATATTTTAATCTTCTTTCCTTTAGCCTTTCGCCTTTTACTCTCCTCAGTTAATTTCCCTTTTGGCCGTACGGTTGTAATGCTCCAGGTATTTATTTTAATCTTCCTTACTTTACTTAATTTAATATGTCTCCAGATGGCCGACTTATTTAATTTATTATTTAATTTATTCTCCCTTCGTTTGCTTTCTTTTCTGACTTCTCTTTCGTTTCTTTTAATTTTCTCTTCTTTTTCTTTTTCTTCCCATACGCCTTGTTTTTCGTCACTTACTCCGTTATTTTCTTTTATTTTCATAGCTTCTTTTCTATTTATTTTTATTTTTTCCAACTTCCATTCTTTTTCTCTCTCCTCTCTTCTCTCTTCTTTTCTTTTTATTTTTTTCCAATTCTGTTCACCTTCTCTCTCCTCCCTTCTCTCTTCTTTTCTTTTTATTCCTCTGACTTCACTGTGTGTCGGGACTTTTAATTCTGAAGTGTAATACCATTTACATGTGTGTGGTGGCCATTTATAACATTCTTCCTCGCAACAGGTTCCTATATATTCTATATCAAACCATTTATCTAGCAAAGGGGCAGGACCAATACCTCGAAAACTTCCGTCGATGTACCTTCCGCCGTACTGTTGATACCACGTAACATCGTCGCCTTGTACTGTCGGCGGTCCCACCAGGTTAGGAATTATTTTCTAGAGTCCATCTTGAGTTGCGATCTTCCTAACCCTTGGTATTTTTCTTCTTTCTCGACGCATTTGTTTCAGGAGATCTTCTGTATATCCATCCACCATTGACACGAACGTATCTTCTGTCTTCAACACTGTCTTTAAACAAGGAGCCTTCTTCTCGAAATAAGCATCCCATTGCTCATCAGTCCATTCCTCCTTGTCATCTTTTTGCAGTTCATCTTGTTCTTCTGCCTGGTTCTCCTTTTCCGCTTGGGCTTCTGCGTCCAAGTCCTTGGCTATATATCCCCGTCTTATTCCTTCATAAGGGGCTACATAGTGCCAATGTCCCCCCATTCGACACCACAATGCAGGGGTTCCGAATACTGCATTGGTCAAGTGCTTGTGTATTCGTGGTACTGCAATTCCTTCTACTCGCTTCTCTGCCAACCTCTCTTCATTTATTTGATCTCGCCCTGATTCTGCCCAGACATTGTCTGCTACATAACCAGGACCTCCTAGTCCCCAGTCTTGTTCTCTCGGGCCTTCACTCTGCACAAACCAATCTTCCTTTGTTGCATAGCCCAACATGTTTATGGCGATAGTATTCTTCTCTTTTCTCTCCTGGTATGGTTTTAGCTTTGATCCGTTGATTGCCTCCGGTATCAATGACCCATCGAGATTTTTCAATTTTATAGACCCATTGTCACCTACTTCCTGTACTCGGAACGGTCCCAACCAACGAACTTTAAACTTCCCCGGCTTGATCTCGTTATGGCCATTATACTTCAGAACTAACTGTCCCGGTCGGAAATTCATTCGCCGGAGATGCTTGTCGTGCCAATATTTCTGTCGCCGTTGCATGTTCTCCGTCGCCCATTGTGCCATCACTCTTCGCTCGTCCAGTTTATTCAGTTGGTATAGTCTTTCCTTTAAACTTTCGGTATCGCCCAGCCGATTCTCCACGGCTATCCTCAGACTTGGTACCATATATTCCATCGGCATCACTGCCTCCTAACCGTACATTAACTGGAAAGGCGTGTGGCCCGTTGTTACCTTGTACGTTGTACGATATGCCCATAGGACGGCTGGTAACCTTTCTTCCCAATCAGCTTCTTCCACGCCACATGATTTGTGAATCACTGACACGAGCACCTTATTTGTCGACTCAGCCTGGCCATTAGCTCTCGGGTAGTACGGACTGGACAAGTTGTGAAAAATTCGGAACTCTGTCGTCATCATCCTGATAACATAATTGACGAAGTGCCCTCCACGATCACTCGTAATCCGAATGGGGATGCCGTACCGTGTTACTATCTGCTCATAGATGAATCTTGCCGTACTTTGTGCTGTATTGTCTGGCAACGCTTGAGCTTCAGCCCACTTCGTCAGATATTCTGTAGCGACCACAATATATCGGCATCGATGCAAGTGACTCACCTTCAACGGTCCGATGAAGTCCAACCCCCATCGTTCGAACAATTCCTGAGGCTGTGAGGGATGCAGTGGCATGAAATCCCGCTTCAATGGTTTCCCGACCCTCTGGCAAGTGTTGCAACCTACCACCCATTCTTTGGCGTCAGTGTGCATCGTCGGCCACCATAGACCTACCAAGAGAATTTTCCTTGCTATAGCATCAGGTCCCATATGGCCGCCAGCCAGTCCTTCGTATGCCTCTTTTAGTACTTCGGGTATTTCTTCCTCGACGACACATCTCCGGAGGATCTGGTCGGGTCCCATCTTTTAGAGTAGCCCATTGATCAATTGGAATGTCTTACTTTTCAGTACGATCTTCCTCCTCTCAGCTGGTGGCATATCACTTGGGAATGTGGATGTGGACAGATAGTCTCCAATCTTCTCGTACCATGACGGCAATATTGCAATCTGAAATAAATGTGCATCCAGAAAGTCTTCATTCACCCCACCCTCTGCAGGGTCACCCGACCGGATTCTAGATAATTGGTCGGCAATAACATGGCTTTTTCCTGGCCGTACGATGATGGTGAACGTAAATTCTTGCAATAGCAGTAGCCATCTACTCACCCGTCCTTGGATAATCGGTTTGTTTACCAGGTACATCAAAGCTTGGTGGTCCACGTAAAAAGTGAATGGCGTGGCGAGGAGGTAATGCCTGAACTTCTGTATGGCGTACACCATTCCCAGTGCCTCATGCTCGGTCGTACTATAATTCCTTTCTGCCTTTGAGAGTAGCCAGCTGGCGAAGAATACTGGGTGATCCAACCCATGCGCTCCCACTTGTGCTAGGGTTGCTCCGATGGCAAAATTAGAAGCGTCTACATGTACGTGGAATTCCTTATCCCAGTTCGGGTACATTAATATGGGTGAGCTGATCAGTCGATCCTTCAGTTCCTGGAATGCCTTCTCTTGTTCTTCGGCCCACACGAATGGTTGGCCTTTCCTCGTCAGTAGGTCGAGAGGGTACGATACTTGGGCAAAATTTTTAATGAACCTCCGGTAATATCCCACATGGCCGAGGAAAGACTTTACTCCAATGACATTCTCGGGGGCCTCCATCTGTACGATGACTCGCACCTTGTCGGGATCCGTTTTCAACCCAGCTTTGCACACGATGTGTCCGAGCAACTTCCCTTGCGGCACCATAAATCTACATTTCTTCGGATTCAAGGCAAGGCGGGCTGCTCTACACTGTTCCATGCACTCGCCTAAAGCTTTCAAATGTTTTTCCTTATCGCTATAAATCGACCAATCATCGAGGAATGCTTTGAAATTACCTAATGACATTTTATCAAAGATGTGGAGTATTATCCTTTGAAATGTAGCTGGAGCGTTGCATAATCCAAACGACATTCGGTTGTATGCGTACACTCCATCTTCGACGATGAACGTAGTCTTTAATTTGTCTTCCTCGGCGATACTGATCTGATTGTAACCCGAGAAGCCATCTAGAAAGGAGTACATTTCGTGCCCGGCAACTTCTTCCAGAATCGAATCGGTGAAGGGAATGGGAAATGGATACTTGATAGTCACTGCATTCAGGCTACGAAAGTCAACACAGATTCTAATTTGCTCCTTCTCTTTCTTCAATGATATGACGATCGGCGATACCCACTCGCTGACTTCCACTTTGAAAATAATGGCGGCCTCCAGCATCTTCTCAATCTCCTCCTGTACTTTAGCGGCATAATTTTTGTTCATTCTGTACGGTCGCTTCCGTACGGGCTGGGCTCCCGGTACGAGAGGAATCCTGTGCACACATAACTCCGGTGGGATGCCTTTTAGATCCTTGTACGTCCAAGCGAAAGCGTCTTTGTATTCCATGAAGATTCTAAACGCTGCCGCCTTCAGGACAGGGTCCCAGTCGTCACCCACCAAAATCTCCTTAGGTTTGGCTAATTCCCCGAGGTTTACTTTTTTCAACGTTGGTTCCTCGTACTTCATGATTTTATCCTGCTCGAACTTGTGGGCTGGAGTCACATCCAATTCGGCCGTACCTTCTTTATATTCTCCATACTCAGGTGGAAATGTCTCACTGGTCGAGCCATTATCCTTTTCTACTTCCCCCTCCTTGACCTGCAGCATGTGGCAATCCGGGTGGAAGACTTCATAATCCTCCATCTGCCAGTGAAACAGTCCGCTCAATGAACTAGTCTCATCTTCTGAGCAACTGCCGATCTCCAATACCCCTTCTTCATCTGGTTCCATTGTCTTTCTCTCATCATCATCTGAGTCACCTCCGGATTCCGATGCCAAAGATGCCAGATCCTCACTGACGGCCTGATTCTTCAGATCAATGGTGTATTTCCTCCCCCGACTTTCTATTGAGAGTGTATTCCGCTTCTAGTTGTGGGTTGCCTTGGCAGTGATCAGCCATCCTCGCCCCAAGAGTGCATCGTACGCCTTTTTCTCCATTGGGATGACTACAAAATTTAACAGAAACAGTTGCGTGCCGATCGAGACCTTCTGCTCCATTAGTATACCCAACGGTCTGATGCCATGTTGATCTGCTCCCACGAGGTGGAATGTCGGGGGCCAAAGAGTCGGCTTACCCAGACACTTCCAAGTCTCTTCTGGCAGTACGTTTACTCCTGAACCACCATCGACGATAGTATTAGATAATCTCATGCCCAAGATTTCCATCTCGACGACGGCTGGTTTCCTCCCGATGCTTACTGCTAGGAGCATTGGATCCGAAGTCTCGGCTACCACTTCTGGCGTACGTTCTGGTGAACTCTTCGGAAGATTTTCTCCAATAGCATTGGTAAGTGCTACTTTGAGAGAAGGCATTGTTTGCAAAAGATCAGTTACCTTAATGGGTACGGTTGTGTGAAGCACCTGCCGTACGATATTCTTCTCCGACTCCGACTGTAGCAACGTACTGGTAGCTTTATAGTTCTTGCCTTCATTCGCCATTGCCTCGGCTACTTTTGTCTTGGCCTCCCGAAATCTTTCTTTCTCCGTACGGGGATCTGGATAATTTGCTCGTTTTGACTGTGCTCTCGTAATCGCCAAGACCTCCTCGTCGGCTACCTCCAGCATATTGATACTTCCTTTTTGCTTCGGACAGTCGGTGTCTTCATGATCACCCGGTCCACACCACTTGCACAGTTTTCCCCCGTTGCCTTGGCCGCTCTGACAATCCCTCGCAAAGTGACCCCATTCATTACAGTTCCTGCACTGGATCATCGGTCGTCCTTTGCTGTCGTACTGAATTTTGCTTCTCGGCGTATTTCGCCGATTGTTGCGGTAGCCTCCAGGGGATGCATTGTTGTTCTGTGGCTTCGGTGGCGTGGTTGGAGGTGTTGACTGTTCGCCTTGAGTGAAGAATACTTGCAAACTTTTAGTTTTTAAATTGTATGGGCACTCCTTGACGGAGTGTCCCATGACCTGGCAGATGTCACAGAATAACTTTTTTGGGCAACTTGCCTTTGTGTGACCTTCCGATTTACAGTCCGTACACCATAATTCATTGGCCTCTTTGGATCCTTCCCTGTCGGTCTTCAGTTCTTTCATTATCCGCATCATATCCCGCCGAAGGGCTTGTACGGTTGCCGATTCATCGTCACTGTCCTCGGCACTCTCGTCGTCATCCCTCCTCTTCCCCTTCGAGGAGGTCCTATTTTCACTTTCAATATCCATCGCCCGATTGTAGGCTTCGGTGTACGAGGACGGTGGTACTACTTTCATTTTCCGCCGGAGTGAGGGAATCAGTCCTTCAATGAACCATCTTTTCTTTAACCCATCGGCCGGTTGTGCCTCCAGCTTCCCGATCAAGTCTTTCAACCTCCTGTTGTAGGTCCGTACGTTTTCATGCTTCCCTTGTTTGGTATGATAGATTTCTGTGACGATCTCACTATCGTCCCGCAGAAGTTTGAACTCCGCTTCAAAGTTTTGCTTCAGGACCCTCCATGTGGCTCTCTGCGCTTGATCCAGTTCCGAGTACCAGTCAATGGCACTGTCCCTGAGTGTTGCTGGAAATGCCTTCAGCCACTGGTCGGGGTCATCCTGCCCGCTGGCTATCCAGATAGTCTCGCATGTCTTGCAATGCCGTACGGGATCCTCAGAGCCATTCCCCATGAATTTCGGCAACTTTTGCCGATCCGGTTGAGCCATCTTTACCGGTTGACCTCCTTGTTGACCTCCTTGTGTTTTGGACCCGATTAGACTAGTGGATTCCTCGCTACGTCCCTGTGCGTCACCAGCACTCTCGGCCACGTACGAGTCACTGCCACGTCCTCCGTCAGCGTCCGCAACACCGTGGGTCTCCTCAGGATCCCGCCGATGCTCTCTCTGCCCTGGGGTCTTAAGCTCTGGCCTTCCCCTCAACTCTGTGTCGTCGTCCGAGAGTGACAACTCTCGAAATCGTCTGATGCTACTATTCAATTCATCTTCATTGTCATAGAGGTTATATTTTTCTGTATATGGAGTGCTGAAGGGGTCTTCGTCCCTTCCTTCTATCAAACTGTGGTGCGTTCGTTCAATGGATGTGTCTATTCTTTGCAAATTTTCATATGTTCTTTTTATGCTCTGATTGATTTCAATTAAGTCCTCATCTAGTTCCTTACCGACTTGCCTTAGTCGTCTTCGCCGATTTTCTTGCTCTTGTAGCCTGAGTGATCGCCGAACTTGTTCTTCCGAAGTCCCGTGCCCGTCAGGTACTCTATTCTTGTCTTTGTTCGGCCGTACGGGCATTTAGTTGTTCAAGCGATCATTGCTGGTTGCCGGAAGTGCGGCGCCGACTAGTATCCCGTTCTTCCTCTTCCCGTTTGTTTCGGTCTTCACAACGTTGCACGATTTGCTGCCTTCGGCGCTCACGGGCTTCTTCCTCTCGCAAGTCTTGCAGAATAATGAAATGTCGGGCCAGCAACCTGGGCATGCGGTTCAGGAGGTGGTTCACCTCGTCGTTCACTTCCAGCCGATCCCAGATGACTTCCTCAGGGATCTCCCGAATGTGGGATTCCCTACGTACGTGGTCACGGAGCGAGATTTTCCACAAATTTACCAAATCTTCTGTCAATGAGTCTTCTCGTTCCTCATTAGCATTTATAGGTTCTTCCGCTGGTTGACCCATTACGCTGCCATGGTGGATGATGCCCTAGTCCGTTCAGGCAACGGCGCCAAATGTTTGCCTACGGAATGGGATTCTAATTTGACGTACTACTGGCAAACTTGTAATATGCAGAACATAGGATAAAACAGTACACGGAAAGATATCATAGTAAAATGCCAGAAACTTTATTCATTCTCAGGAAATAACATGTACAAGAGAGTATCACAATGCTTACAGTATAACCATCGGCAACAAAACTCATTTATTATTCTCTCCCGACTACACCCACCCGACTACATATAACGCTCAGCGGTGGTTAGACAACCAACCGACACGACGTTTCATAACAACATTACATTAACATTAATCTAAACATATTTTCCCGAAAGTACATGACATTACATGACATTATTATTCTTTACTAACTATTGTTTTATTTGACAATTGGCCGACTACGACCGAGGCCGACTACGGCCGACAACAAAGTAAAATATCCGACTAACATACTGCATAATCTTTCACATCTATTTCTGGCTACAAAAGCTTTTGCGGTTATTTAGGATGATATCTATCCAAAGCACATTTAAGCATCATTTCTTCTCTTAGGCCACTTGACTCCCATCTAGCTTTTCATTCTAGTTCCTTCTTACATATTGAATGGTACCATCATTCTCTTGGATACCTTTGATATTGGGGTCTGCATAGCTCTGATTCTCCACTGGCAGGTCAGGATCGTTCTCAGTAGCTTTGGATAAAGTTAAATTCTAGATAGAATCTGAGGAATACTAATACTTGATGCATGCTCTATCATGAGGCTAGAGGATGGAGGGTAATCGCTCCTTAACTCATGAAGAAGATTTGTGTGTAGCTGAATTGAGCTTGGACTCACATGAGTGTCCTTTTCTAGAGGATAGAAATAGGGCATCCAAATTAAGTTATATACCTTATGAATTTAAGTGTAACTCAAACCATAGTGTTCAGACTCAGACCTGGGAAAAAATTGACAAGCTGCTTTTTGAGTTGGACTCAATGAAAACTTAGGAAGTTGTTTTTTGATTCAGACACTCACTTTTGGAGGGAAAACTTGGTTGTAACTTTGAAATTTTGAAATATTTTTAATGGTTTTTTTTAATAAATAAATTGAATTTCTGTTTTTCCCATACTTACCAGAGTCAATGAATTGAGGCTGCAGACTTGCTAAGCCTGATTAAGACTTCGATTTGCAAGTCGTCACCAAGACTTGCCGAGTCTGAATACATGTTTAAACCTTTCCACAAGGGCAAGTAGGTTGTACCATCATAGAATCAACTTCACTATAGCTTTTCTCCTAGTTTATCAATAAAGTTGGAATTGAATGTTACATTGTAAACTCTCTTGCAAGAGCTCCGAGATGTAAAATTAGTTTAAATACTCATCATTTTCTTCAATCCACTATAAATAAATTTGGTTTTGTTACTTCCATTCTTGCAATTCCATTAATTTTTATTGTTATTGATGAAAAAACAAAAATGTCTCTTTCTATTGCCATTCCACTTAAAACAAGTATATGCACACTTGAAACACATTCATTGATAAAACAATTAAGCATGCACAATGATTTTTCAACTATAATTAAGAATTCCACAGAGTATCCTTCCCTAGACTATGCATAGTAGTGTGTACAATTCTTTGTACCATGAGGAAAAGGTAACATGCTTGCCAAAAGCTAGGTGATCAAAATACAGGAAAAAAAAATACCTATAGGATGCTCAAAGATTTCATGTTGAGCATTCCTGACCAAAAAATCAATACCTCGCACCAAGCTGCCAAGTAAATAATAAAATCGGAGTTAGAGATAAAATAGAAATTAGTGAAATAGTTTATAGCAAAAGCCAGAACTAGTAAATACCTTAGAACAATCTTCAAATCACAATACAATAAATTAATCATTGTTGACAAGCCTTTGAGTTCTGTTCCAACATTGTAAGTTCAAAGTTCAAACAATGCAAAAAGTCTCAAGAATCTAGCATTTACAAATGATCACCCTACCTTTATTTCACATACAAGCTACATAAATCATGCCACAATAAAAGTGAAACATTTCAGAAGCTTTTCTCACAACCAAAAAAATTATTAAAATTAAAAAAAAAGGTTTATTCATAAGGGATATTAACTTACGAAACTGAAAAGCATTGCATGAAGAAGTGATGAGTCAAAGATGCAAGCAAAGTACAGAGGCGGTTGACAAGATTGATTCCAAGAATTTAAACAACACAATTAAAATAAAAACTACCTAAAATTGGAACACCAGCCATACAAAGGTCTATTAGGAGATCCATCATTCTTTCACAAAATCTTGTACGCATAATTCATTATGGCCTCAAAAGGGTAAACTCAATCTATTAAGAATGTAAGATTCTGACACAATTCTCTATGCAAATTTAAGCTCTTTCACAATTTCATTGTATTGGCATTTCGTCAAGCAGTTTATATTCAGTGCAGAAGAAAAAGTTTTGAATGTTGACAGCTGATATGGAGATGGTTGTCAACTGAACACCAAATTTAAATTCCACTACTCCGACAATTCGTCAACATGCGTAAAGACTCCATTCAATTTGAAGGTATAGAAAATAATATCAAGAAGTAATTTCCCAATAACATATTTTTCCAATAGTGAAATTAAAACAAATATTAAATTCACTATATTGGTAAATGAACCCTTTCCTAACTGCTATTAATGCTGGTATTGAATTACATTGCACAGGAAATTTTAATAATCAGAAATCATCTTATATGTTTGTTTAGGTAGACCTGGCAATAGCCACCCCAGCTGCAATAATGCATTTGTAATAATGCATGACTGGTAGCTTTGACTGTTTTTTATGAGTCATGCATTTTTTATCAGAATAAAGTTTTGCAAAAGGTCAATCACAAACGCTAATAATGCTGTTAATGATTTGCAAGTAAACTTCCTTACACTGAAACCAGAAGGTGCTTTAAAGTACCTCTTTAACTCATCATAGTGCTGAAGGCACAAACCAGCAATGTCAAAAAATCTGTCAACGAATTTTCGAGTTCCACCCCTATAAAAAAGTTCATACATTCCAATTAATAGATGCTATTGCCCCACACAACAACCACTAAAAAGATCAAGATCATTGAAACACAGTTTTTATATAGAATACCAAATTACCCAGTTGCTCCAATAGCTTGGCCTTGACCAACAAGAGAGTGTTCTTGTGTAAGTCTCAAAAATTCCTCTATTCTCCAAGTTTCTGACAAGAACAATATCAGGAAATTGTCAATAAGCACTATATACAAGATAAAATTCTTTACCATCATTTACACCCTCCACAACTGCAGTAATATTATTCTCCTAAAGAATTCTGACACCGATTAAGATGGTGCAAAAATGTGCTTCTTTGACATATAAATAGAAAGGGATACATCATACAGTATTGCTTTAAGAACATTAGTTTTTAATCCCTCAAAAGTAAAATTCTTCCAAAAAATCTTGCTTATATAACAATTTAAATTAATTTGTCAACACTAGAACTAAATAGATTATGCCTCAGAAGCTGTATGTGATTTACATGATCCATAAACAGAGAGGTATCCCTCATGTGCCATTGTCAAGTATCATTTTCCCATTGTTGTTATCTTTCTTTATGATGAATATTTAGCTGACTTTTCAATGCCATTACAAACACGCACCTACAGGCTACAAATAACTCAGTAAAACAATGCATCCGGAACCCCGGCAATCAATGTACACCCAGCAGAACCGGAGGCTGGGTGGCGCGGTGTGCCACATGGCCCGGTGATCCTACGCACAACGAAAATGCAACCCCATCCGGCGAACTGCTCAGCGCATACGCGCAATCGTGATCCTGGCGCACCAGTCTGCCGGTCCCAACCCGTCCAGGTGATCATCTGGCGGTCGTGGAGGATCCTTCTTACCCCAGCCAGAATGGAGTAAACCCTGTAATGGTCGCTCCTGTCCTGACGGAGATGAGGCACCATGCATGGACAAGATGGTCGTTCAACAGCGGCCGTCCCTCATCATTGGTGGCACTGCAAAAGCAAGAAAATGGCAAAGAAGATTTAAGAGCGCTCAAAGGTTCATCTCAGCAGCCCACCGGCGATCCGCGGTCCGAGTCTGCCGCCGGGCTGGCGTCATCCACCAACCGGCGATAACTTTGGCCACCGTTATCCTTTTCGTCTGATATGACAGACCAGCAACATGAATATCAGAACCAGCAACACAGATACCTATCAAAATGCTCATAACTCACTCATTTCTAACCCAAACGACATGAAAACTGATGCAAAATACCTTCCTAATGATGGCGCCCAAGATGACAACAAGAAACTAACCCCAAATGTTGATATTTATTTTTGGCACGAATCCCAATGAGAGCACAGAAGGTACGACTGCAAGGAGGGGCAATTTTGGTTTATAAAATTGAAGACTTCAACATAAATTCCCAAACTTCTCTGAGAGGGGCGCCCTTGCCTAGCAAATGCATGGGTAAACTACCCAGAACCAAAAGAAAATCACACAATGAGTTATGAGCTAAAAACCAAATCTGCAACACAAACCAGCAACTCCAGTTTTTTTGATTATTTTGCAAATATAAGGATTACAATGCATAAACAATAGCTATAAGCAAACTCACTACAAAATCACTCAAAAGCAAGCAAACCTCTCCACTAGGTGCTATCTCTCAAGCACAAAGTTGAGCCAAGCTAGGAGGCATTCATTCCTCGAAGCAGTCCAACACCATTTCGGCAGCATAACATTACTCAAGATATCAGATAATCCAAATGAAGACCAAGACCTTCTTTTATAAACTTGTGAAGACTCTCCAAAAGCTTCTAGAAACCCTAACTTTTCAAATTTGAAATAACTCCTTTTCCCTCCAAAGATGGCGTCCCTTTTTCTTCAAGGAAATTTGACTTTTTAATTTAAAATAATCTCCACCATAAGATAGGCGTCCACTTTTCAAGCATTGTTTTTGACCTTAAGAAAATATTAAATCATTTGCATGAGGCGCCACCCTTCCAAGTCCCCCTTTTAAGAACAACTTAAAGTTGTTTCACTAGGCTAAGGGGTCACAATATTAAAATATAACTTTAAAATATAACATTTTAAAATCAACTGGATATCGCACCAAAAATGCTTCCCAAGGTCAAGATTGATCAAACCAACTGGACAGACTGAAGATGAGAGCCAACTGTGTCGAGGCCAACAGGACCACTGCCAGAAATAGAATTTACTAAAAATAGTAAATTCATGAAGGTGCTCGGAATGCCAAGAAAAACATATCACCGCGAAGCTCACGAAAAACCCAGAAGGAATCCGTAGTTCAATCACCAATCTGTGAGCAATAGAAACCTCCAACCAAGAAACCCTAATTTCACCCCCGAGAAGCCTACGGGTCTCCAGAATAGGCCAACAGTCAACAGAAAAAGTCATGCTCGAGAAGGGGACATTACAGTCCGCCCTCCCCAAGATTGCTTGTCCTCAAGCAATTGCAAGCCTGGGTGCTACAGAATCTCATTATTCTCCCAAGTCGCATTCTCCGTAGGCAAGTTCTTCCACTTCACCAAATACTCTCTGATTGTTCTTCTTCTCAAAGAATGCTCTCTGGAATCGAGAATCTCTTTAGGAATCAAAACTAACTGTCCTTCTTCATCCAAAGGTGGCAACTGTGATGAAGCAATAACATTGTGCCCAAGTGCCTTCTTGAGGCGAGGCACATGGAAAACATTGTGCACTTTGCTACTCGAAGGTAGCTCCAACTCATATGCTACTGCTCCCACCTCTCTGATAACCTTGAACGGCCCATAGAAGCAAGGTTTGAGCTTCTCAGCTCCACTCTTCTTGAGAGTAGACTGTTTGTAAGGTTGTAGTCGAAGATAAACCATATATCCAACCTCAAAAGAGCACTCAACACGCCGCTAATCAGCTTACATCTTCTGCTGATTCTGTGCAATCTGAAGATTGTTCTTCAATGATTTCAAGATATCTTGACTCTGCTATAACAAATCCTTGGCTTGAGGGGCTTTGCTATCACCAAACACCAAATCAGCAAAGCTAGGAGCCTCATAACCGTAAAGAGCCATGAAAGGTGACATCCTTATTGACATGTGAAAAGAAGAGTTGTAACAATACTCACCTATGTGAAGCCATTTCACCCATGCTCTTTGCTGTTCTGAAACATAGTTCCTTAAATAACCTTCCAACTACTTGTTCACTATCTCAGTTTGTCCATCAGTTTGAGGGTGATAACTAGTGCTTGAAGTAAGCACTGTACCACTCATTCTAAAGACCTCTTGCCAAAAGGTGCTTAGGAACTTGCTGTCCCTATCACTCACAATGTTTTTTGGCAACCCATATAATCTAAACACCTCATGAAAAAACAAATCTGCAACTTGAGCTGCTGAAAAAGAGCTGGTAATGGCAAAGAAATGAGCAAATTTTGTTAATCTATCCACTACAACATAGATACAGTCTTTTCCTTGGACTTTGGGCAACCCAGTGATGAAGTCCATTGATATGCTTTCCCATTTTTGATTGGGAATGGGAAGAGGTTGCAGCAGACCAGTAGGTAGAGTATGCTCATTCTTGTTCATTTGACATGTGGGACATTTCTGAATGTAGCATTGAACTTCCCCTTTCAGCCCTTTCCAAGAAAATCTTTCCCAAATCTGCCTATAGGTCTTGAAGAACCCTTGATGACCAGCAAGTGGAATGTCATGAAATGTCAACAAAATCTTCTTTTTGAGCTTGGAATCAGCCACCAAAAAGATTCTACCCTTGTAGTATCTTAGCCCTTCAACCACCTTGTACCTTTCGTCATGAACAGTACCCTCAATGATGCTGGTTGCAAACTGATTTTTGGCATAATCAGCAAGCAACATGTTCCTCCAATCAGCAGTAAGCTCACATAATGAGCTCAAATGAGGTCTTCTGGATAAAGCATCAGCCACTATGTTGTTTTTTCCCTTGACATACTCAATGTCAAAATCGTAAGCTTGAAGCTTACTCACCCGCTTTTGTTGCCTCTCGTTCAAATCTTTCTAATGCATGAAATGCTTGAGACTATTGTGATCAGTCTTGACCACAAACTTGCTTCCCACTAAGTACTGTCTGAACTTAGCTAATGCATGCATAATGGCAAGCATTTCCTTATCATAGATGGAGTAGGTCCTTTCAACACCTCTCAATTTTCTGCTCTCAAACACAATGGGATGTTTGTCTTGCATTAAAACAGCCCCAACTCCTTCACCGGATGCATCACATTGTAGCTCAAAAGGTTTGGAAAAATCTGGAAAGGCTAAAACTGGACAAGAACTCATGATCCTCTTAAACTTATCAAAAGTGGTTTGAGCCTTTTCTGTCCAACAAAAAGCTCCCTTTTTCGTGAGGTCAGTAAGAGGAGCAACATTCTATGAGTAACCCTTCACAAACCTTCTGTAAAATCCACAAAGACCCAAGAACCCCTTCAAATGTGTCAAGTTCTTGGCAATTGCCTTGATCTTTTCAGGATCAACCTTCACTCCTTCAGCACTGATTATGTGACCAAGGTAAAGTAGCTCCTTCATTCCAAATTCACATTTGGATTATTTGGCAAACAAGCTCTTTGATTCAAGGATGCTAAGCACTTCTTCCAAGTGCTTGAGATGTTCTTCCCATGTCTTGTTGAAAATCAAGATGTCATAAAAAAATATCAACACAAACTTCCTTAACTGCTTCTGAAAGACTCTGTTCATACAAGACTGGAACAAGACTGGAAGGTAGCAGGAGCATTAGTCAACCCAAATGGCATGACTAGGAACTCAAAGTGACCATAGTGACATCTGAAAGTTGTCTTCTCAACATCAGATCCTCTCATCCGAATCTGATAGTAGCCTGACCTCAAATCTATCTTTGAAAAGAACTTGGCTCCAGGTAGCTCATCAATGAGCTCATCTATCCTTGGAATGGGGTATCGATTTTTGATGGTGCTTTGATTCAAAGCACGATAATCCACACACATGCGGATGGTACCATCCTTCTTTTTCACAAGAACAACTGCTGAAGCAAAAGGACTCTTGCTTGGACGAATGAAGCCCATCTCCAAAAGTTCCTTAATGTTCTTCTCAATCTCATCTTTCTGCTTCTTGGGGTACCGATAAGGAGTTGTGATAACCGGCTTAGCCCCTTCCTTGAGCTCTATGACATGTTCCGAACCCCATTCAGGAGGAGGTCCAAGAGGTAAATTAGCAAACACTTTACTCTTCTTGGTGAGTAAAGACTGAATATCTAGAGGATAATCTCTCTTTGTCTCAACCGGACTAGCTGGAAGAATCATACATTCCGCAGCCCACTCAACTTGGTCATGACGAATCAGCCTTGCCATTCTCTTGAATGACACAATCCGAGGACCTCCATTGGACATTCCTCTTAGCACTACCTTCTTTCCATCGGATTGAAACTTGAGCTCCATGGTTTGCAGATTTAAGGAGATCTCTCCAAGAGATCGCAGCCATTGAATGCCAAGGATGGCATTCGTAGCTCCAATGTTAACCACATAGAAGTCATCCTTGACTTCATAATTGCCCAATTGCATAGACATGTTTGAAATCTTCTTGGTGCAAGAAATGTGAAACCCATCGACCACCATAACTTTGAAGCCTTCGAATTCTTCTGTTTGCAGCCCCTTCTTTGCCACCACAACTTCATCAATGAAGTTATGCGTTGCTCCAGTGTCAATCAAAGCAACTATTCACTGCCTTTTAATCATCCCTCGAACTTTGAAGGATTCATTCTTCTGAAAGCTCGAAAGTTGAGCCAAAACACCTCCACTTCCTTTTTCATCTTCGGACTCTTTTGGAGCTCTTTCCACTTCGCTATCATAAAAATCAAACCTATTTGATCTGTAAACTGCTTTTCTTCTAGCCGGTAGTATTCTTATCGATGGAAATTTGACTCCTTTTAGGCAAACATGATCTTGAGACCATTTTTCTCTACATCAGAAACATAATCCCTTTCTTCTGAGTTCGTTAAGTGTCTCTGGATCCAACCTAGTGACATGAGTCTTATGCTATTTGAACTCCTTATGGTGAGGTCTTTTTCCTTTGTCCTTCTTGTGAAATGATGGCTTAGTTTGGAATTTGGCTTTAGGAGCAGCCCACTCCATGTTTCTAGCTTTCTTCATTGCCTCCTGTAGGGAGGGTGGTCAGTTTTGAATCTAAACTCCTGAGGCTCCACTCTCCAATCCTAATCGGTAGTGATCACCAAACGCCTCTCAGTGATTCCCGTGACCATGACTGAAAGTCTTTGAAACTCAGCTATGTAGGCATCAACTGAGCCATATTGCCAAAGCTGTGCCAATTCTCTGAAATGCACTTTAGGATCTGTTTTCTCAAATCTTTCTATGAGCCTATTGGTGAACTCATCATAGGTAGTGATTGATCCATGTCCTAAAGTGACTAGGCCATGGTACCACCACTCGTGTGCCACCCCATCTAGGTGTAGCGTAGCGAACTTAATCGCCTCTTCTTTTGCCATGGGTCTAAGAGCTAGATAGTTGTCTAACTTCTGTATCCAAGCTCTTGCTGAACTGTTGTCGCTCCCATCAAAGTGTGGAAGCATAACCTTGTTGATAGCTTGATGCAAATCTCCTTGCACTGCTGGCCTCTTTTGTTCATAGTGCCTCCCTTGTCCTTTATTCTTCCTTTTATGATCCATGAAATCATTGAAAGACATATCTATCTTAATTTCATCACAGAGAGAATCATACTCAGCACGACCGAGTCTCAACTGTTCCACAAATGATGCATTTTCCTCTGGATCAGGTTGAGGGTTTGTTGGTGTCAAGAAGGTGGGTTTGAATGGTTTAGAAGAAATGTATGTGCTATTAGATGTAGGCTGAGCAGCATGTCCATTATGCTGGTTGGAGGCACTGTGTTCTCCCATATGTCCTAGATTGTTCTGTGGAGTTGGGTTCTGACCCACTTTTCCCATCATGAAAGATACCATATCCATTAAGGCATCTCTCGAACCTCTTTCCCCTGACTTACTGACCTTCCTTCCATCACATCTCTAATGTAAATTCCTTCTTCAGAACTACCGCCTTCTACCTATATCCCTTCTATATTTCTCTCAAGCTTCGGTAGTTCCCAATGTGAGCCCCTTTCAAAACTCATGTTCCTCACCTTCTGAACCCGGAGTAGGAGTTGCTTCAACGTATCCTCTGTATACCCTTAAGTGGCATCTTTTTGTTCTCTTTCATACTGCGGAGCCGGAGCCGAGATGGTGGTAGATGTGAGTGAAGCCTGATACCATTGTAAATATGTCGGAATGACGGATGCTTTTGTAATGCGATATGCGTCAATCAACGCCCGCCATTGCCTGCGCAGCTGGCAGCGGCTGTAATTCTAAGTAGGTTAGCAAATAACTAAACAATGCGTAATTCAACCAAGAACAGCCACCAGATCTGATGGGCAAGTAAGTTAGGCTGGCCGAGGCTGGGCGTAATGTTAATTAACTAGGGCCAACCTCTAACCTGCGAATGCTTTATGATTCCGTGATGCTGCATATAAGCCAGAGGATCTGGCATTCTCGCAATGTACAGCAACTCTAATCCAAGAATGTGGTCCAAGGTGGACGCTCATATGGTCAGAGGATCCCTATCTATTACAATGCTGAAAGTAACTCAACACCAAGTATGTGCTACTCAATCCAGGATGGAGATGAGGCGACCATATGGTGGAGACATAAGATATTACAATGCAATTCAAGTAAACAGGCGGCAAGCCAGCCTCTTCCACTTATTCCAAAATTTCTACAAAGCAAGGAAATAAGATTAAAAGGGATGGCCAAGGGTGATCACTGCAGCAATATATATTGAAGAAACAGCTCGCAAGATCAAGGGAATTAGAGCTCCAAGGTGCTGCAATAGGTAAATATGTGCTCAACTACCACTCCACAAACATTTGAGCACTCCTAAATACACCCATCCTTCACTCATACACAATTTTTTCAAGTCTGATATGACAGACCAGCAACATGAATATCAGAACCAGCAACACAGATTCCTATCAAAATGCTCATAACTCACTCATTTCTAACCCAAACGACATGAAAACTAATGCAAAATACCTTCCTAATGATGGCGCCCAAGATGACAACAAGAAACTGACCCCAAATGCTGATATTTATTTTTGACACGAATCCCAATGAGAGCATAGAAGGTACGGCTGCAAGGAGGGGCGATTTTGGTTTATAAAATTGAAGACTTCAATATAAATTCCCAAACTTCTTTGAGAGGGGCGCCCTTGCCTAGCAAATGCATGGGTAAACTACCCAGAACCAAAAGAAAATCACACAATGACTTATGAGCTAAAAACCAAATCTGCAACACAAACCAGCAACTCCAGATTTTTTGATTATTTTGCAAATATAAGGATTACAATGCATAAACAACAGCTATAAGCAACTCACTACAAAAATCACTCAAAAGCAAGCAAACTCCAGGTGCTTATCATCTCTGGGCACGGGCTGAGCCGCTTTTTGGGAGGCGGCATTCATTCCCTCATAACAACACTCATTACGCAAGTAAAGACATAAATATCATCACAAGATATCGATAATCCAAAATGGAAGTGACTTCCAAGATCTTTATAAACTTGTGAAGACTCTCCAGAAGCTTCTAGAAACCCTAACTCTTCAAATTTGAAATAACTCCTTTTCCCTCCAAAGATGGTGTCCCTTTTTCTTCAAGGAAATTTGAATTTTAATTTAAAATAATCTCCACCATAAGATAGGCATCCACTTTTCAAGCATTATTTTTGACCTTAAGAAAATATTAAATCATCTCGCATAGGGTTTCTAGCACTTTCCCAGTCCCTTCAATAACAACTTTAAAAGTTGTTTCCACTAGGCTTATAAATGCCAAATATTAAAAATATAACTTAAAAAAATAGGCCGTTTGTGAAAAATCAACCTGGATATCTACCGCAAAAATCCCAAGGTCAAGATTGATCAAAACCTAACCGATATAATCTGGCGATGTGGAGAGGTTTCAATCAAAGCCTGAGCCAACCCGGACTCCATCACAAAATAGAATTTACTAAAAGCCAGTGAAATCTTCGGGCGAAGGTGCCTGTCGGCAAAACATATATCACCGCTAAGTCAGCGTTGAAAACCTGTATAACCAGAAGTCTAATTCACCAACCAGCTTTGTTAATAGGAAACTCCTGTAACCAAGAAACCCTAATTTCACCCCCGAGAAGCCTACGGGTCTCCAGAATAGGCCAATGGTCAACAAAAAAAGTCATGCTCTAGAAGGGGACATTACATATGATCTCTATCATCTCCTTTTGTCTCCATCACTGTCACACACCACTTGTTTTTAGCTTTTACCCCAATGGTTTCATCTTTGGCTCACAAATATTTGCACACATCACATTCACATTGTTACTAGGTTTGTAAACACCCAAATTTCTCTATTGTGCTTTGTGAAAGGTGAAATATACCAAATAGGAGATTGATTGAGGCAATCTTCTTTACAACACATCCTTTCCTTCTTGTCCCCTATTCAGTTTAGGGCCTTTCAGTATTAGGAGTCTTGCACATTTCACAAGTGGGAGAAAGGTCAAGAGTTAAACACAAGCATCCTCTACAATTTTCAGAACTCTTGGAAACCAAGATACTAGCACTCCTATAGGTTATTTGTGCCTCCTAATATTGTTGCAGCGCCCCCTAACACTACTACAACACCCAATCTACAATAGTGTTTAGAAGCATAGATTAAAAAATCTGAAAGTACTCACAAGACTCACAAGTATTTGCACAGGAAAATGGTAGGTGAGTAATTGCCTTAAAAACTTGGCCTCAAGTTTTGGTTAAAACTTGCTGCAATTTTTTGTGAAAACTAGTGTTCCATAGGGGCACATTTCCCCCCCTCACCCCCCAAATCCCCACTTTTTTGAGATGGGGATGTCTCGGGGATGTCCCCCTGCCGTACCTCCACCACCATCAGAACGTTGGGGATACCTAAAAGTTTCCGAGACGTCTCGGGGATGCCTAGAAGTCTCCGAGACATCTCGGGGACGCCCAAAAGTCTCCTAGCCTAGGACATGCAAAATGTGTTTTTTTTTTCAAATTTCTTTTTAATACTTGGAAATTTATGCCTTGGGCTGAGTCCTAAAGGCAAATGGGACCCCTCCATTGCTTCTAACCTCTACAAAACACTCTTAAATACTCTATTTTTCTCACATTTGGTTTTTCATGTTTTGCAACAGCTAGGTGAAGAGAGAAAATAGTGAGACGAGTGAGTGATTAGAGGCCTCCCTTCATTACATTTTGACATTTTGTACTTATTTTGATATCAATGTATCATGCTACTCATTGTAATAATCTTTATGACACTTTCGATACAATAGAAATCTCCAATTGGCAATTTGACATTTTCGATACAATAGAAATCTTTCAATTGGCAATAGAAATCTCCTTCCTCTTTTGGAAAGAAAATCCATAGAAATTGCTATTAGACTTGGATTGTGGTTTGAGAATTGGATAGTTTGTGAGTGATAAAACTTGTTGAAGGTGTACGATAAAGAATAAACCCTCTTCTCCATTGCTTTCAAGTTAAAATTGGAAAGTTATTTCTCTTTTATTTAGCATTTGAAATGGTTTTACTTTATTGCCATGTCCATGTTAAGTGCAGACATATTGCTTTCTCCTTATAGGAATGATTTTAATGAATTTTTACATCTATTTATGCATTTTTTTAAATTTGAAAAATGTAAAACAAAGCCAAGGTTATGGCAAAATTTTCTTAGAATCCCTTGTAAGTTGGAAAGCTTGTTGTTGTGCATTTTGACATCAAAAGATGTATTTGAAAATTTGAAATTTTGTGTATTTTAGGAAATAAATTTTGAAGGTTCATGATGATGTTTTTGATTAGGTAAGCAGATTTTGAAAGGGCCTTGACCTTTCTATAACATGAAAGATTTAGCAATTAATAGAGCAAAATATGGAACAGCAACATGATAAGACAGCAGCAAGAAACTACAAACAAAGCAAACAAAACAGCAAAAGTAGGACAGGCAACAATGCCATAAAACAGCAGTCACCTCGAGGGTGAGAGAACATGACAGTCTTCAAGCCTTTACAAGCAGAAATAAGTGGGACCAAGACCCCCACAACCAACAAACAAGCCTTACAGCCAACAAAACAGGTCTACATGGACCTCAACCACAAATATTCTTCAAATCAGGCTTCGTAGCCAACGAAACAGGCTACCAGGCCACCATCCTTGCTACCAAAATAGTAGCTTGAAACAACCACCCCCCCAAGGGTGGATAATGCGTAAGAACAGTACAACAAACAGAGCTCATCAAAACTCCATGAAGCAACCAAATAGTAGCAATCCTTTCTTGCAAAGAACCAATTTCAGAGTCATATGAAGGAGTAAATTTGATGAAACAAAAAGCCATGCTAGCCAACTTGCCTCTCAAGGTTCATGATGATGCTATCAATGCTGAATTTGGGGATTTCTATGCTTTTGAACCTTTCCAAAAAAACATAAATTTGAATCCAAACCTTGTTTGCTTGTTTTATTTTATAGGACAAAGTGTCTCATATATTTTATGACTTTCTTGACCTTTTCAATACAAGGATTATGAACTTTGACCTCGTTTTTCATGCCTTCACTTTTTGGTTAAAGGTTGACTTTTGGGCCTAAAATTGAATACGAAGGTTAGGAGCAGAGTGGAACCATGTTGTGCTTATGCAACTGAGGATGTCCCAATATGAAGTATGGTATGCGCAATTTAATAAGATTAAAATGTATTGGGTATTCAAACATTTAAACTAACTAAATATAAACATGAAAAATTGACTTGCATTGAAAACCGAAGTGAGATCATGCAAGATAGTACTAATTTCATTACTTGTGCTGAAAGCCTATATGGAATCGTGCAAAATAATGACCCTCTACATCTGATACTTAGTAGTGTCTTTCCTATTTTCATTGGGTAGTTGGTACTTGGTGTGTCCTTGAGATTTCTTGCTTGAGTGTGAAGTTGTGCCAAATCATTGCTTTGACTTTGGTGGTTGTTACTATTTTTCCTATGTGTTAATGGTTCGAGTCCATCATCCTTTTACATTGTGTAATTGTTTTGTAATGTGTATGTTCTTGGTATATGTGACAACATGATTTGTATCTACCTCATACTTGTATTACATGTGTATGTATGATTGTTCAATTAACTATCTCTTAGTTCAAAGGGGTGGGCCAGAGGATTCCACATGGTTGGGTGGCGTTGTTCTACCAATGGGGCTAGTTGGATTAATGGATATGCATGGAGAGCATGAAAAATTCTTTGATTGTTGATGCAGCATAGTTCCTTTATTGCATCATTTATTGAGAAATGTGTATAATCAAGACCTTGTCACTCATTGCCTCAGTTTGTTTTGGAGTGATAATTAAACGTGTAACCCATGGTTAAAAACCCAGTTTGGGAATGATGGTTTTATTGCATTTTTTTAGTTATCATTTTATGCTTGAGTAAATATTACATGTAAAATGGAATCTTATGTTACGCTCTTCCAGAAATGTTGTGTAGATGTAGTTTGTTTTACATGCTTTGATGATGTTGATATCATGTTGTGCATTGCAATGTATATGATAATTGGTGTGAGTTATGTTTTACCCTGTTTCTAGGGAACCATGCCCATTTTGGAGTTCTTGTTTGGCCAACATAGAGCCTAGTGGTGCTCAAAAGCTTGGTTCGAGTTGTTTTCATTTAGCACAAAAATTGATGAAGTTATGCCTTGTTTGCAAAAGTTTAACTTGCTGGTTTTTGGACTTGTGCTTTTTTTACAGTT